>JABUQX010105455.1:32500-42500 GCA_015478945.1 Trachelipus rathkii
TTTTCACCATGCTAGGATACGATCCTGGGACCCTGCAGATGAGCGTGCATGTGATTGATTGACCACTACGCTACGACGAGACAAAAGAGAAACCAGGATCGTATCCTAGCAGAAGAGCGATTACTACGGTCCTGCCGCTCGCACTCGAACGTGGGCCAAACAGGGACGTGCATGGATGAATAATAATACCAAGACCGGGGGTTATTATGTATTAGTGAAATGCAATACCCTGCAATCAATTTGTAATTGTAAATACCCCTAATGTATTTTCACCAGTCTAGGATACGATCCTGGAACCCTTGCAGATGAGTCCGTGCATGTGTTTGACCACTACGCAACGACGAGACAAAGAGAAACCGAGAATACTTCTACTGTCCCTAAGGAGAGGTCATACTACGTTCCTCCCGCTCGCACTCGAACCGTAGGGCCAAACAGTGTACGGCATGGTGAATTTAATACCAAGGCCCGGGGTCTATTAATGTACTTAGTGAAATGCAACTACCCATGCAATCAAATTTTATTTGTAATCCCCCTAATGTATAATTCACCCATGCTCAGGATACGATCCTGGACCCTTGCAGATGAACGTGCATGTTTGGCCACTACGCTACGACGAGACAAAGAGAAACCGAGAATACTACTACTGTCCAAGAAGAGCATTACTACGTCCTCCCGCGTCGCCTCGAACGTAGGGGCCAAAACAGCGGATACGCGCATGCGTGAATAAAATACCAAGAGGGTTTTATGTAAATGAAATGAAACCTGCAATCAAATTTGTATTTGAAATACCCCCTAATGTATTTCCACCATGCTAGGATACGATCCTCTGGACCCTTGCAGATGAGCGGGCATGTGTTTGACCACTACGCTACGACGAGACAAAGAGAAACCGAGAATACTTTGTACTGTCCAAGAAGAGCATTACTACGGTTCCTCCCGCTCGCCACTCGAACGTGCCAACGGGTTACCGCGCCATGTTGATAATAATCCAAGACTGGGGTTATTATGACTATATGAAATGCAGTACCCTGCATCAAATTTGTATTTGTAAATACCCCCTAAGTATTATTCACGCTGTATTCTGCAAGAGGTCCAGGATCGATGATATCCTAGCATGGATGAAAATCATAGGGTTTATAATACAAAGTTTGATTGCAGGGTATGCATCTTCACTTATAATATAACCCCGGTCTGTACGGTATATTATTCACCGATGCGCAGTAACCCGTTTGGCTACGTTCGAGTAGCGAGCGGGAGGCCGTAGTAATGCTCTCTTGGACAGTAGAAGTATTCTCGTTCTCTTTTGTCTCGTCGTAGCGTAATGGTCAAACACACATGCACGCTCATCTGCAAAGGTCCAGGATACGTATCCTAAGTGGTGAAATACATTAGGGTATTTACAATACAACATTGCATTTGCAGGGTACTTGCATTTCACTTATATATATTATAATATATTATAATTATATAGTTATATATATATATATCTTATATTATATATTATTATATATATATTATATATAGTATATATATATTATATATATATATATATATATAATATCAGCTGTATACCGTAAACGGGGCAATTCGTCCATGGCGGTCAATCAGTCCACGTGGCAACTTCGGGCAGTGCTCAGAAATAGATAATACGAATGTTAAACATAATCTTTCAAATGTAAAAATAATGTCATTTTTGTCTTAGTATTAATTTCTTTATGCAAAACCTGTAATTTAAGTCCATTAATTGTGGATTTTTTTCTTTTTCTGAGCACTAAAAAATCGGGTAAATTTTAGGTCTATTGCTAGAATCATACAGGTAAGAATAATTGTACGACATTTTGTACAAGATAAGTACTAAAATAGTTCATACCTTAATGCAAATCGTTGAGTCATTCAGCAAGAGCATAAATATGTTTTATTATAAAAAATGTAACATGGGAATTCGGTCCAGGTTTAAAAATTTGCGTGGGCAATTCGGTCCATATTAATATTATAAATCTAAATTTTTTAATATCTCTTTACAAAAAGATGTCCGAATATAATGTTTAAAATAATTTTTACACTTTCACAGCAAGATAGGTAGGTAAAGTTTTTAACTTAGCTAATTAACCTATACAATTTCAGCAAGATGGTTCACACTTACGCAAAAGTAACACGCGAGATATCAAAGGATATCTGAGATGATGTTTGCCAGACCCTTAGCAGTTTTCTTCTTGGATTGTTCTTACGGAAACGTATAGCCCTAAATACGTCGCAGTTTGCATTCGTTTGTGTCAAACTTTTGCGTTCGTTTTGGTCAAACAGCGCAAAATCGTAAAAGAACGCTCACCAAACGTAAAGAATTAGTACATTGTAATGCATAACAATAAAAAAAGATTGTGCAACCCTTACAGAGTGTAATAACATTAGCAGTTCGTTTGTTCAACAGCGCAAAATCGTAAAAAAACGCTCACCAAACGTTAAAATTTCCTTAATTCAGTGTTACATAGTAGAAATACGAAAAGAATTAGGAAATCTACGTTGGTGAGCATTTTTTTTACGGTTTTGCGCTTTGACAAAACAAACGCAAACTCGAACATTATTAGTTTTCAAACCCCAATTTCTTAAAATAATAATGTAATACCCATTTTGTTTAAATAAGAGACCTAAACCTTGAGCTTGCGATTCATTTTGTCAATCACATGCAAAATCGTAAAAAAACGCTCACCAAATCTTGCAAGCATTCCTTGCTTGCGGGTTCGTATATAACAGACATAAAAAGGCAATAGCAACCTTACAGATTAGAAATTTCTTACTGTTAGGCGAGCCTTCTGTTTAAAGAATTTCGAGTTCTGACCAAATACTGACGCAAAACTCGAGATTGTATTACCGTTTCAACTCTAATTTCTTAAATAATATTGTAATACCATTTTATGTTAAAAATAAAACTTGACCCTTATCATAATTTATTTAAATGAAAACACTTTAATTGAGGATTCTTAGGATGTAAAATTGAAGTGACCGACATTGCCCGCCCCCAAATCGTGGTCATTCGTGTATCACGTTACTTATCGGCTTCACATTATCCTATTTATATATACAATACAATATATATATATATACTTACTAGAAAAAAACATACTAAAAAAAAAAAATTTCGAAAAAAAAAATAAAAGTCTCCTAACTAGCTTTTGAGTACCCTGATTTGACTGATTGCCCGTCTATAGGTACTATAATTTATATATATATATATATATTATATATATACATATATACGAGTATATAATATATATTATAGATTATAGTATTAATTATATCATATATATACTATAATATACTATATATATATCCATGGCAGTTCCAGATTAGGTTCCCCTCTGTATCTAATAAAAAAAACACCATATATCTACATAAACGTTAATATATTTGATTCAGCGTACATTTGTAATGCAAGAACTAAAAAAAATTAATTATTAATTTAATAGAATAACTCAAAAAATATTTATTCGTACGTTTCCACTTAATAAACTGATACCCATAAAAATGAACGTTTTCTTATATATTTTCAATACTTTAGGGTAAACTAAAAATAAATGGCAAATAAAAATAAAAATAAAATTAGATTTAAAATAAAAAAAAAAATTTGGAAAAAAAAAATTTAAAAAAAAAATTTGGGGGGGGCATTTTTGAATGGCTGTATTTCTTAGGTCCAATGCGGTTCTCCAATTCTACTCCTTAATTCTCTAAAATCTATCTCATCATAGAGGTGTGTGCTGTGTGGCGCGGCATGCGTATGTTCGCCTTAACATTGAAAAGAAAATTTTGGGGGACTCATGACTTTGCGAACGTTGAATATTGTGGGGAAGAGAGAATATATCGTACATTGAAACCGTGATTTATTCCATTATTTTTCTATTTTTTCGGATATCTCACTTATTTTATTCTTCTTCATTTCCTCTTGCTACACATCGTGCGCTGATTTCCCAAAAATGTATTCAGGTTTCGTCTTTGTCTTTTAATTACGCATAGTACTACATAGTTTTTTTTATTACATACATGGGACAATCTAATCTGGAGGACCTGACTAAATATATATATATATATATAGTATATAGTATTATATATATATTATATATATATAAATTATATATATATATATATATATTATATAAAGCTTAATAATATACAATCTTATATTATATATTTATATATAATAGCACTCATATATCTTGGTACTTATACGCTTACTTATAATAATTATCTCTACCAGCGCAGACTATATATACTACTTATAGTATATGATATTATATATAGTATATATATATATATATATCATATTAATCATATATATCCTACTTAATATATATATTACAGACGGTGGCGTCCGCATTTAAGTCCGCAATTGCTCGGCGTAAATACCAATGAATAAATTGAGAATTGGCAATGCGATAAGTTCGAAAACTGTTGTGGGATCCAGTTAGCGAAATGCCTATTCATTACGGCAGTTAGAAAGTACACCAAAAACACTTGTGGAGTTCAGTGGAATACCAAAATTTATAGTCCACAAATTTTTACACGTTGGCCATCTTGTAGTTGATAGTCAACTGATATTCGTTTTTTCTTTTTTCTTTCTTCAAAGGATCATGTTTTCAAACAGGTTTCTTTATTTCTGATTAAAATTTCAATATTAAATATGATATTGAGTGTTACTATTAACTCAACGATTCTTCATGATCGATAATATTTAGTCTCGATTGTCTATAACTTTATAACTTATATTACCTTTTGTTAAATGACCAAATATTTTCATTAATTACATGCAAATTTTCATTATCAACATTGCTTTATCAAGTTTGTGCCCTGACATTTGCTCTGATTTTATATTTATCACTGAAGGCGGGTAACATTTGAGAATAAATTCGTGTTTTTTTTTAGAATTTCTGAGAATTGCGAATAGTACTGGTAAATATACTATGCTTAAAACACGTTAAATAAGCATGGTAATATACCATGTAGTAATATCGAGACTATAGTGAGATAAAATATGTGGTGGTAAAATGCATTAACTATGTGTCTGGGTAGCTTATCCTATTATAAATATATAATTTTACCAATTTTTTTAATCATTTTATAATATATTGATTGATCAAATACTCCCTTACAATAATATCTGTACCATAATTTATGAAACGTGTCAACACCAAATTTCAGATAAATTGTATTGTACAGTCAACATAAATGCATGAATAAACATATATAACATTGGTACCCACATCAAAATTCTAAACAGTAAATAATTATATATATATAATTATATATATTATTATATATTATATATATATTATATATATATATTTATATAGCGTCGGGCGGGGGTGACCGGCCCGCCTCTTTAGGAGGGGTGATTCGTCCACTAAATAAAACTAAAATGTGTGTAAAAAAAACAAAAATTTTCGCCTCATTTTTATAGCCCACGCGTGTTACTCAAGTTTTATTTGATCATATTATTCTAGAGTTTTTTATAATATAAAAATGTTAGAAACTAGGGTACAAAATATCCCTTCAATAGAACTTCACTTTTGAAATGTGAGTTTTTTAACTTCGTTATAAAATGAAAATTGGGGATCGAATTTTAATTATTTTTTCGTGGATAACTCGGTATGTTAGCTTTAAATGGGCAAAGTAATTTTTCGATCCAACGAGTATTGATGCAAAAAACGGGGCACTACTTGTCCGATTCACCCGCCGGAAAAATTGATGGTGGGTGGCTCGGCCACCATTTGTTTCGTATTTACGTATTATTATTGACATTTTTATTTATCTTTATCAGGATTTAGAAATGTAAATTAAAAGTTATACTTATATTAAGTGAAAAATTTTAAAAAAAATGAATTTTATATAAAAAACGAGCTAAAAAAGTGAAAAATTTTTTGGGCGAGAGGCGGTGAATACGACATCCTTAATTTAATTCGTATTTTAATTGATATCATTATTGACATTTTTATTACTTAGTACTAATTTTAATATAAATAATCTATTATATTAAGTAAAAAGTTAAAATATTAAAATTCGAAATTATACGTAAAAGACGAATTAAACAGTGGGTCGAGTCACCCTCAAAGGTGGTTTCCGCTGCACCTCCTCACCGTCAGGCTGAGCTCGGCGGGTATCAAACTTAATAAAACTTTTTTATTAGAATTACATTATATTTTTCTTGTGTGCTTTATGAGAGAAAAAAATGGTTGGTTTACAAAAAAAAATTTCAAAAGTGCATTAGGGCAGAGCGGGGCGACTCAGTCATATACTAAAGATGGCTCCGCGTCACCGTCCCGACGCGCTTATATACGTAATATACGCTATATCATCTACTGTGATTATATATACAATAAATATATTTACTATATATAATGGACATTATAACGTTGGTGGGATCCGTTATATTACGGTTAGGTTAATTTAGGTTAAGTTTGGTTAGGTTAGGTAAGTAAGTTAGTTAAGTTAGGTTAGGTATTAGGTTAGGTTAAGTTAGGTTAGTTAGGTTAGTACCCCAAATTTCAGTGTATTTACCTAAATTATTACAAATAACGTACATTAATTATTGAATTTTCGCTCCTGAGTCACCACTTATAAATAGCCTATATATATATATATATATATATCTATATATATATTAAATAATATTATATATATTAATATTAATTATATATATATAGTATATATATATATTTAATATTTACCGCGTATATTATATATTATAATATAATATAATATATAATATATATATATATATACTATATATATATTTATATATATACTTATATATTATATTATATATAATATACTATTATATATATATATTATAATATCGATTTTCAAAATTATGTGGCAATATTTCCCAAACGAGGTAAGAACCTACTAGGGAAGCTAATTATCGTTATCCGGCCGAATAACAATGATATCCGGCCGATACCGGATAGTCCAAAACTTGGCCGGTAGGCGATACGGATAGTTGCCGGATATCCGGGCCATCCCTAATATAATATATATAATATATATATATATAATATATATATAATTAATATAGATATCATATATATATATACTATATATATATTATTATATATATTAATATATATATATATATATATCATATATATTAATATATATATATATATATTATTTACCGTTATATAATATATATATACTATATATTATAATATAATATATATATATATATATATATAATATATATATTATATATATATGATATATAATATATATATAATAATATATATATGTTTAATATAACTTTATATATATATATTAAGAAACATTAAGAAAACATAGAAAAAATGTAATCAACACTACGGCTGTCGAGGACTTCCCAGTCAACCCACTACCCAAACACGCTTCATGCAAATCCACAAGCACCCAGGGCTTGTCAATTTGTTGTACTACAATCCACCAATTTGGCTTGTCAAATAATGATATATAAATATGATCCCAAACCATCACATTGCATTAATAATAAGTTATGTCCAACATGCCATCTAACTTACATAGATCACAACTAAAAAACTCGCCATTGGCTTTCGTCAATTAATTTATTATGATTCCCACCCATCCATAACTGAATCTACCTCTTTCTAATGTTGTCAATCGAGTCACACTCAATAACCTCCTCTGGCAGACTATTCCAAAAATAACAACCCTATTACTGAATGCAGCTTTCTTATATCAAGATGCTTTCTTCTTAATTTTTTATTATGTCCTCTGGGTCACCTGTCCGTTCTACTATGAAAATTTATCGATCTCTGTTATTCAATAGTGTAAATATTTTAGTAGACTTGTAATTCATAGTCCCCTCTGAGAAATCGCTTTCTACAGAAAACATTTCCTAACTCCTTCAGCTCCTCCTCATAGCTCTTCCTCAACCCAGAAATCATCCTTGTGCTCTACGTTGCACTCTCTCCTTTCTAGCATATCTAAGTCTTCTTTAAATAAGGGGCCAAACTTGTGTCCACAATACTCTATTACTGGCTTAACATAGCTATTTTTTTTTTTACTTCATTACTTCGTCAGCTTTTGTCGACAACTTGGCTCATTTTACTTATGCCCGGAAGTACTCTTCATTAGCTCTCGATTTCTAGCTTCAATATTGTCATTACTAATTTCAAATTACTCGCTTATAAGTTCACACCTAAATTCTTTTCTGGTCCAACATGGATTCTCAAGCCCAATCCATTGCACTATCGTAGTTTGAAACTTTTTATTGAGTAACCTAGGTGAAGAACCTTACACTTTTTTACTATTAAAATTCATATTGCCATCTTACTGCCCACACCAAGAAGTTGTATCAAAATCCTTTTGGAATCCTTTTTATGCATCCTTCCATATTCCTATACTGAGGTGCCACTTTGTATCATCTGCAACAGAAACCTGATTTAAGTCCATGGTCTTAATCATTTATTTATATGAGGAACAAAATATGCCCCAGCACGACCCTGTGGGACACACTTCCTATTTCCCATTTGATGATATCCATTTAGTTGTTACACACATTGTTGTTCTAGATTCCGCAACCACTCTGTATTCCAACCACTTACCACTCCACCTATACCACATTGCAATAAACCTGGATACAGCTCATATGGGGAATCTCCTCCCTTTCACCATAAACTAGAGAAACATTTACAATATCACTGAACGGGCATAGGAGGAGCTGAATCATGCATTTATTGAGATGTTCACTTCCTTTGACATGACCTCTGCAACAGAATCGTGCTGGGGGTCATACAATACCTTGTTATTTTCTAAATATTTCTCCTTATTGACCTTTCAGGTAACTTTTCCAGAACGCTTACAACCAAGTGTTAACTAACTGCTATAAATTTCCAAATCTTCCTTAATACCTTCTTATAAATAGGCACAACATATGTGGTTTTCCAGTTCATCTGGTACCTCACCAAATGCTATAGATCGCTTAAAAATCAAATACAGTGCCGTTGCAATGCTGGTAGTTTCTCTTCAGAATTCTACCATATATCTTTATAATATATATATATATAATTATATATATAGTATATATATTAACTATTATTATATATATTATTATTTTATATATATATCTATATGTATAGTAAGTTAAGTATATATATTATATAGATTATATTATCAAAATATGCGTTTATCGTGACACTTCGATCAATGCGAGTAGGCATTGCCTGCTTCTACTTTTAGCATTATAAATGAATGACATGCCTTGACTTGGTGACCGGCCTTCAGCGTTCTCCGATTAAGTGGAAGCTGTAATTGTTGATGGTAGTAGCAGGTTCATTCCTTCTTCAGCTAAATCTTTCTCTCCTCATATCCATGGTTCAATCGGTTGCTCTCTGGTCATTTCAGGCTAGCAGCCAGTGCTTATCCGGCTGGAAAAATTCTTCGCTCTTCTATCCACTGTTGCCTAATTTTCATTCAGCTAGAAATCGTTGCAGAGATACTCTTTGTCGGCAAAGCGGGCTTTCATCAAAAGAAAGTTGTTCTTCCTCTTCAATCCTATTTACCCTCTTCTAGGCCTTTTGCCAAAAACCACTGCTAACAACTTCTGTAAAATCTGTCTTTCCCTCCTCTTTTTCTATCTGTTGGTTCTGTTGCAAATTCTCCAACTGAAAAAAACTCTCTCGCCTCCATTTTCCTCAACCCTGGACGAGGTCTGTACTCCTCCTCCTTCCTCTCCTTCTTTTCTTCAGTGTGCCTATGCCTGCCTGTAAATACATTTGATCGGGTGCATGGCTCCTGAAATCTATGACGTTAGGAAGGCGGGTGCCCGGATGGCATTCCTTCCTGAGTTTTGATGGAGTTATGCTTTCGTGGCTGACCCCGCCCCGTTCAACTGTATTCTCTATGTCAAATACTAATACTTTCCCTCAGTGTGGAAGCGCGCACATGTCCCAACCTGTTCCGATAAAAAGGAAGACGCTCTGATCCTTCTAACTATCGCCTATAGCTCTCACTTGTATTC
>JABUQX010105455.1:47500-49404 GCA_015478945.1 Trachelipus rathkii
TATATTATATATATTAATATATAATATATAAATATATATATATATAGTATATATACTATATATATATATTAGGGTATATATATATATATATATATATATATATATATATAATATATACGTATTTTAAATATTTAATGATTAAATAAGTTTAACGAATACACAACAAAGAGACAAAATAAACTACAATGAAAGAGAAAAATGAAATAAAAAAAGAAAAAATTAAACCATGGCTAATCTCAGCGTTTTCGATTTTGCACTTTGCTAACGAAATGCTAAAATTTTTGTTCGTTTTCGTCAACCTAGCACAAAATCGTAAAAAAATGCTTAGGTCAACGTAAGGAATTTCTTTATTCTGTATGGTTGCTATTATTATATACAGAATTCTTTTATATTACACAGAATTAGTGACATTTTTTTTACGTTGTGAGCCTTTTTTTACGATATGCGGCTAGCGTTGACGAAACGAACAAAAATTTTAGCATTTTCGTTAGCATAAGTGCAAAATCGAAGACGTTTTTATAGTGTTTTGAGCTCCACACCTCAAGCAAAAACTAGTAGGGCTAAAGTAAAATGTGTGTTCTAAAATCATGTTAGGGTAAAATAGGGGATTTTGTGAGTTGAGAATTTGTGACTTCCAAACAACAACTTGAAGCCATATACTATATATATATAATATATTAATCATATATATTAATATAATATAGTATATTATATATATGTATATTATATATATAATATATATATTATATATAATTATATCATATATAATAGATAACTATATATATATAATATATATATAGGCCCAGCCGTCTGTTATAGCCGTATATGTATCTTAAAAAACTATTTGATGCGTCATACAGTGAAAACGACATACATTGCCTGGAAGCTGCGTCCAAAGTTTGCCTGGAATAATGTAAAAAAAGAAAATAAAAAAAAATAAAAAAATTATATTCAAAAAAATACACAATAGCTACAGCGAAAAGAATTACATATTTTTGGAATCCTGGTCAAATTTCAACATAAGCAAAAAATGTAAAAAAAAAAAAAAAAAAATAAAAATTTTGTTAATAATTATAGTTAATTATGACTTAGAAGTCCGTATTAGAGACCTTTAGTTGGTTTTCTCGTTAAAATACAATAGACGTACTTGTATTAAATTTTGCTTTAGTGACGGCGGCACTGAGGCGGGCTCGAGCCACGGGGAACATAGGGGGGACGTTTTCCATACCCGATAGGGGGGGGCGGAGAACCCCCGCGACACCCAAATACCACAGAGCGGGGGTTCCGGGGACCCTCCCCGGAGGGGGGAATTAATCCTACCCCGTAGTTCCCGGAAGGCCGAGAGCCCCGACTCCTGCCATTCGGTGCGGTATACCCTTGGGTAGGTATTCTTTGGTAAAAAAAAAAGCAAAATTTAACTAGAAAGTCTATTTATTTTACGAGTAACAATAAAGGTCTCATAGAATAGCTCTCTAATCATACTTACTAATAATATTAACAATAATTTTTTTTATGTTTTTTATTTTTTTACATTTTCTTTTATGTAAAATTTTACCAGGATCCAAATGTATTCCTTTTCGCTGTAGCTATGGTGTAGTTTTATATATATATATATAGTATAATTATACATAGATATATATATATATATATATTAGTAGATAGTATATAATAATATAGTATTATACGACTATATATATATAGTTTATATATACTTATACTCACTATATATATATATACTAGATACTAGATATATTTTTTTTTTTTTTTTTTTTTTTTTTTTTTTTTTTTTTTTTTTTTTACATGTGCCAGCGGGCAACTTTGGCCAGCATTTCCAGCATGTATCGTGTTACTTGTAGCATTAAATTAGTTTTTAGATTACATCATGCGGCAGTATAACAGACGCT
>JABUQX010105456.1:0-7500 GCA_015478945.1 Trachelipus rathkii
TAGTCAATTAAGCACTTACATTAAACTTGGGTAGAATGGTAATTGATTAAGTAAAAGACAATAGATAGAGATAGGTTGATAACGTTGAAATAGTTTTGAAGAAAAGACAATTTAATACCTCCCTTTCTTTACATTTTTTGATTATTAAATTTGAATGGAACACGAGCATTTTTCAACACAAGTATAAGAACTTGACACATATATTTATATGAACTCAAGGATTTGTTGGTTCTATAGTATAGAAGAGATTAAACCCGTCAATTCTCAACTCCTCATTTGAATATTAAGTGATCATTTCTGGTAATTAAAACTCATGAGATAGGTAATGGAAAGAATAGTGTTCACAAACTGACATTCTTTCATAATGATATCACCTACAATTTTCAACACATTTGCATAATGCTTATCTACCTCTATATATTTTATATCTCTCTCTTGAGCGGGAAATAAATCCTTCCCATAAATATTCAACTTATACATCTTACGGAACAAGATAGTGAATAAAACCAGAACAGAAAAAAATAAATGTGAAAGGATTTAATGAGGCTCCTATTATAAAGTTTATTAAAGAAAAAGGTAACACGTTCTGTTATCTTCTGGATATCCACATGCATAATATGTATATTAATATATTATATAATCTTATAAAGTTAATAACAATGTAATTAAGAAGTATAATGAAGAGAATAGCTAATATCTCTAAATTGAATGATTCCAAATATCTTTACTTTGTGTTTATATAACTTATGTTATTTAAATATTACTTATGCATCTACTTGAGTACGCTGGTATTGGCCACATGTGGTAGTCATCTATATACTAGCATACAGAGAAAAGAATTATATATCTAGAAGAACGTTCATACACGTTTCTCAGAAAGTATATTACTAAAAGTATCTTAATTCAGTATATATAATATATACTATTCGTTATACAGTATATTATATCACTGATTGTTAGAGTGTTAAGAATGTCTTTCTATTGATTTTTATTCGTTATAGAAGGTTGCGTTACTAGGGGAAGACACTTCCTAAGCGTGCATCTATTACAAGTACCCAATCTCTGCCATATCCAGCCCCGTCTTAGCCACGAATACACACTGAATGCATTGCGACCCCCTTGATTGAAATATGTATTGAGAAACCAGAACTTTCCATAATCTTAGTTACTAAGCAAAATTAGACATAGTGCTTTAGCTACATATGCACTGATAAATATATCACGTAGGTTCTAAACTATCATCGGTTTTCAAGGATTTTACACGCGTATATTAACTCGATATGATATGTTATAATTTGAAAAGTGTGATCCCCAATCCGAACTAGATTCGGTAAGAAGTAGGTTTCTATCATAAAGACATAATAGCAAAAGACACTCAGCATACGATGATCATATCGAGTCAGTAAAAGCAGCCACAATGGGCCTAAGAGTTCATCGGATATCCTCGAGTCCCAGGTCCATAACACTCCACTAAACCCTTCCAGTCTCCTCTCATAACTATTTGCGAAAGAGTCTGTAGTTCATTGAATTTCTTCCTTCATATTTTCCAAACAGCTAGCAATGTGAAAGTCTTTGGACAAATTCTCTCTCAAAAGATTGAAAATATTTCTATCCTATCAAAGCACCTACCCTAGGGCTTGTCAAATTTGTCTGTACAAACTGAACAAACAATCCAACGTGGAACGCATATGTTTGGACTAGTTACTCAAAAACATGAATGATAAATATAAATATGATAACCGAGTACAAATACCGATCCACGTACGTTATGTCAGGGATGCAAGTTATGGAGCTAAAACGTTATGGTCACACATGCATCTAGATACTGGTATGGAGACTCATATACCTCATCAAACTAAAACACCTTAACCTTCCATTCGTTCAAATTGTGTTTGAACAGCACTACAATGAACACGCTACGGAAAGTCCAAACATGTTGTCTCTATATTTGCGCTTCGAGAGTAAACGCTTACAATATTATTACCTTATCAGATGTCCCCAATGTAGATAACTACAATCACCCTCACATAACGAATTAACCCTTCTTAAATCCGTTGCTATTCTCTAGCTAAATACTAGAGAGTTACAACACTAGCAATCTATCACAACCAAAAGTCCATGAAACTTACAGAATCAGACTCTGAAATGCAAGACCGATTCCACAAATTTAAACAACCCTATTACTGAAGGCATGCGTTTCCTTATATCAAGATGGCATGCTTTCTTCTTAATTTTCTTATTATGCCCTCAACTGTGTACATCCGTGAGATACGCGAAGGACAACTAGTTTCCCTATAGATAGAATGAATCTGCTACAGATTTCCATCTAACCAGGAAAAAATCATTACGTTAGTAAAATAAGCTCTGGCATAGTCGGTAGTATTTATTCGCAATAGGTGAGTGTAAACTACTTTGTGTGGTAGACTTGTTATTAAGATATACAAACCATCTTCTGCCGACTACCTAAGAATGAAATCACAAACGTTGCGGCTGAGGAGAACTCCGCTATACTCTAGCGGATTTGGTCGAGAATTACCATTGGGAAGAACCCAGATTATACTTAAAATGCTCCTTCAGGCATGGACAGCATCGATCAGCTGTTCATTCCTCACATAGCTCTTAAGGATAAATTCTCAAAATTGTTGCTGAAAAACAATTTAAATCTCGCATCATTACCTTCTATTCAGACAGCTGAGTGTCAGCATTCCCTAAGAACATACCAACAAATTCAAGCAAGTTCTTTCATAAATTGAGGTAATGATGAACTACGGAAAGTTTATCTTCAAGATGACGAAGTGAAATGTCATGTTTTCTTCATCAATATGCAAAGAAGTGCAAGTAAGATTCCAAGTCCAAAAATTCATGAAGGAAACAATCTTCAATATTCGAATTCTTCTTTTCAGGATCCTGTCCGTATTTCTTAAGATTCAAAATACAGTAAATATTCTTCGATTAAATAAGGGGCCAAACTTGTGGCACATACTCTAATAAGGTTTTAGTTATATCGCTGCTCAGAAGGAAATACTTCTCGTTCTGATAGTACTTTCCAATCTTCAAATTTTCGGGTTTTAAATAATAATGTCGAAGTTTATTTACTTTGTCAGTAGTTTCACTGATATATCGAAGTCGGAACTGATAGCTTCTGAATAGTTAGTTTACAAACCAGTTATCCGATCCTTAGTATCTCTCTATTAGAGAGGAGAGAAAATCTCGGATGTGAGCGAATGTATGTACTTTCAAGGGTTTCTTCGTTTCTTCCCAGCATCTAATTAAGGTTGCACGACTCCTTATCTTATTCTCATGAGCATTCATATCACAATATCTGATGAAAATATCAGCTGAGAGCATTCTCAGTTGCCTGAGCTTCTTTCAAATTAACTGCTTATAAATCACACCAACGTAATGATTTTGTCTTCTCTTGATTAAGTGTTTTCAGGTTTTCCTGAGATCCATCTTCTTTCATATTGGTCCACGATTGAAAATGGCTGGCAATTTATGGTAGATGTTTCAATGAGTTGCAGATGGATATATTTTAGAATGTACAGAATTTATTTTATTTATTTTATTCTTGATTATAAGTGTTGTTATTAATAAACTCCTGAAACGCACTACCACTTGATTCTATTGAAATGAAATTTGGAGAATTTTGAAGAATGGTGATATACTCACTGTTCAGTGATATCATAGTAAACTCATCTATGTTTGTTAAGGAAAGTTAGTTAACAACATCGGATATTCAATAACACTTTTGTTTTATATAAAATATCATTTTTATGTATCTGAGTAAAAGAAATTCTTATCATTAATATCTGCCCAAATTCCTCTCCCCAACGGGAGGAGAGGAGGGTATTCTATTAATCACAGATCCATAGAATTATTTAGAACTCATTATTATAATCCTAACTGCAATATAGTTAAACAGAAGCATAAACAATCATATTAGAATATCTATCTTAAAGTTTGTATAATAAAACAGTAGGGAGGTGTGCTGAAGCGTGCAACTGCGGTGTATCCAATTCCGCCATGAATCTGTTAAGGAAAACTTGCACCCTATGAATATTATTATATTAAGGTATTATCTTCACGTGAGGATGTACCATAGTATTAGTAACTCATGAATGTAGATTAGATCAGTTTGAGGGTTTACACGAGTGAGGCGTAAGATGGAGGGACCAGGTCGTAACAGAAACCTGAACGCTCTGTGGACACCACTACGCAGCAATATGTGCTATCTATTCGTGTTTTTATTTAGCTTTTTCTATCGAGTTACAATTCGTAAATGTTCTACGATTTATTCCATTTAGTTTGGTCACACTGTATGTTATTCAACTCACCGTGATATCTATTATTTTACGACAAGTGAAATAATTTATTATAAAAGCTGAGCCATTTGCCTAAATTATATTTCCGTATTCGCACATCTTTTTAGAGTTAAGCAGCCAACCATCAAGGGCTCTAAACTAATTCTCCTTCTTGGTCGTTGAAGAGACGCACACTATCATTGTTTAACGTCATTCTTACGCTCACGTCCTCATGAATACAGTAAGTTTTCACAATTCACATTTTCGATAATCGCATTGAGTATATCATATATTTATTTTCTACATCTTACAGCAAGAAGATACTTCTCCATTCTATGTTTGGTAGACTCTAGCAAGATTAAAATGTTTAATGCACAACGACTATTTGCATTCAGAATACGACCATATTAAGTCATCGTTTTCACTAGAAATACATATTAATTATATTATCCAATAGTTCGTTTACAACTGCGACTCTTTTCCTCTCCGGTTCACATGCAGTCCACGAAGTTGATATAGTTATTTAAGTTCCACCGGACAACCATACACTCTACTTTCCAAGAATTTATTACTGCACGGCGCAATTCTTTATTAAAGATTTCCTCCAATGATAACTAATGAACCACTTTAGCTATTATATTTAAGAAAGATTTATCATTTGTTGTTAAATAAATCTGACTAATCAATTCTGTATCTATCCGCTACGCGCATTTCTGTGTTGATGAAGCTGAGTGAATAGGATTAACAATTATATTCTCTACTGATTTGAGTCTATCTATATTTCTATATATATTAAAGTTGAATGTGTACCTTCTATCTAATATTCTAACTTATTATTCTTTTAATGCCTATCAGTCAACTATTAGGCCACACTATATACTGATATATAACTAAATACTCATACATTTATTACTAACAAGATATAATATTAAATTTATTCTTATAATGTGCATCGTCTCATTCAAGCGTTTTCTTCTTTTTGAAAAGACAAATAGTAGATGGAGTTGTAAACGGTTTGGACTGTTTGGTGAATTATGCGGACTAGTAAAGCAATCTTCGGGAAGTTTTGATTTTCTATTTCTTAGTCAACGGGGAATAAAACCGCAAATCAACGAACTGAGGTACCCTATAATGTATTTAAAGGAAAGTTTGATTACAACGAACAGCCCAAATTCTGCGTTAATAGACAACTATATATATACTTATATATAACCTATATATATATATATATATATTTTTGCAATATTACCAGATTAAAACATAGGAACCAACAATATCTAAACACATATTACTCAAACAGAAGACTAGCATAATTTCGCTACCGGGAAACAGTAGGAGAATACATTACTTCGTGGTACACTGAATGGTTCGCATACCAAAATGACTTTAGTGTGAGACGGAGATATAGAGCAAAACAATTAAAAATAAAAATTAACACAAAAAAAAAAAAAAAAAATTTTGATAATCTATAAGCTGACACACATATAGCTAACAACGTAACGGCACTCATCCATTCTATTGATATATTTGCAATATGGTCACAAATTTAGATTAGAAAATGTAAAAAAAATAAAAAATAAAAAAACAATTATTGCTTATAAAATTATAGTAAATATGATTAAAGAGCACTTTACTATATTTTTTATTCTTTTTTTTTTCTCGACACAGGACAGGAAGATAAACACCACTGCAGCTTACTCGGATCAATTATGGCTCTTAATAAACAGCTTTAATATGGCGCTTGACAGCCCTAATCAAGGATTGGAAGGGCTGATATCTCTGTTAAGACTTATATTATTGTCTGTCAGAGCAGCAGGAACGGAGCAAGCCCTCATACAACAGAATCACTCACATTATCTCCTCACACACCTAAGTTATCCTAGAGCTATTCTACAGTCAACACGTTTGAAGCGAGAAATATCAGCATTGAAAATGTTGATGGACCCAACTCCTTATCTGGAACTCACTAAATTCTCGTTCTAGTTTTGGCGAGTTTGTCATACTTGTACAACACTCGAGCTAACACTTGTCCTATTCTTGTGAGGTTGTGAGCTAATTTTTATATTAAATACAAAATAAAAATATCTTATAACATTACAAAACAAGAAGAGGAGTATTATATCCTTAAATTCATACATAACTACAACTATACAAATGCCATTAATACTGATCTACACGACGCCATATACAAAATTAGTAAATATTTCATTTAACGACTTCATTTAATCATCACTTTGACTCTAAAATATCCATTACTCTAAACACTTGGATTAATGTTTCGTTCTAAACATCATAAATTTACTTATTCATATATTTTTCCTTCTCACTAATCATATCCACTTCCCTAACTTAATACTATACCTTTTATTTTTATAATTGAAATGCTTTTAATAATGGCGAAATTTCATTTAACATTATTATTACTAGGCATTTATCTCTCTCTTATACTCTATCTCTATTCCAATTCATCAAACACGGATTTAATTTTCACTCATCTCGAGTACATCACTTATTAATTATTCTAATATAGTGTAGTTTTTTATCTTATTTAATTAACATTATTATCTCCCGACTGAAGGGAAGAATATCCAAAAAATTATGTCATTATTATTAATTAATTATTAAAGTTTTCATCGTTGGAGTAATCATATGTATTAATTAATAATTATTATTATTATTATTATTACTTGATTTATTATTACTTGGTCTTTAAACCCTCCTTATATTATTACTTATTATCACATGTATTTATTCCTCTAATTTATTTATATAGCTATTATTCGACACAGCAAACCAATATAAATAACTTCGATACGAGACTAATATATTAGTTGCACGATATATATTATCCACATATACACTTTTATCGATAATCTATAGATTCAAATATTACCTTATTACATCTTGCAAACTTATGGAGTCATCTCATCATGACATAATTACTACTACATTCACTATATTCACTTATATAATATAATATATTTAATTATTTGGTCACTAAGTCCTAAAATCTCCTCACTCTATATATTAAACCTCACTACCTAATACTTTTCAGTAGTTATAATATTTAATTGATCAATATATGTAGCATCGTGTCTTGTAGGTTATACATGAGAACACATTTACTATGCGCTAACATATAAAAGTTATCTATAGTATATCAATTTAAAAAATAACTGTATAACTACTCATGAGTTAC
>JABUQX010105456.1:12500-23054 GCA_015478945.1 Trachelipus rathkii
CTGGAACTAAAAAAAATTACCCCAAAAAATCTGAATGCTTTATAATCTTAAATAGCTGTAACTAGAAATATTATTTAATATTCTCAACTATTTTATAGAAATGTAAAATTGGAATGTGGGTGGAAAATGTGGAGTAAAGATGGACTTCTAACTTTTGATAAAAATTTAATGTATTCTAATAACCTTTAAACTTAATATGATTAATTGAAATTACCATAAAAATATAAACATATATCATGATAAAATCTATCAAAAATTATACACAGATTAATTAAAAGTAATGACAAAACTAATTCCTCCTGGGTAAATTTTAGACTAACAATAAAACAATAACAAAGCTGTGCGCCTTGCAATACTTTCATTGTTGCTAACTTTTTGCCAAACAAAAAGGCACGCCTTTTAAAACAGCTTCTGTTCAATGAGTCATTTCTGACAGGACTTTTTCTAAATTTATTTTCAAAGACTGTAAAAATGATTGATACCTCAAAATGGGGATCGTAGTCCTAACAAAATTGCAGAACAATAGCTATTGCCAAAAACGATTATAAATATTTGAGGAACATTTGCAAGTCAGTCTAACAGAATACTTTAACTCAAACAATGTTCTCGGCGAGTCTCATTTTGAATTAGGTTAAGGATGTTTTCAACATCTGATGCACTTAATTGTTTAACCGAAAAACTTTGCAGAAATATAAAAAGTAAAGACTCCTCCCTACTGTTATTACTAGACCTCACAAAAGATTTTGACATGATTGATGATGGGACATACTATTAAGTAAAATGCACAAAATGAGTTTTGAGGGAACAAACTTGCAATGTTTTAAAAGCTACTTTAAGGAAAGATCTCAATGCGTAAAACTAAGGAAAACATATTCAAGCACACTTCAAACAAAAACTGGAGTACTCCAGGGCTCAATTCTGGGACCGTTTCTATTTACGCGATATACTAATGACCTGTTCAATTCACACGACGTCTTTTCTGTCTACTTTACTGATGATATTTCCAATTTAATAAATGATTAAAATATCGAATCTCTCTCTCGAAAAGCAGCAGACACTAAAACAGAAGTAATGAAATGGATATATACTAACACTTTGTCACCAAATTTACGTAAAACATTTATTTTTAGCAATAAATTAATATATAATTTCAATATTAAAATTAATAATATAAATAAATGGTCTACAAATGCTAAAAGACTGGGAAAACAATCGACGAAAGACACTCCTCTCCAAGAACATAGATTAACAACTATGTTAGCACGACTTCGAGAACATGTATCATGCTAATAGAAATTAAAAAACATATGTACCCTGTTCCATCTCTGTAGGAAAATATACTAGGCCACTGATTATCACCGCCACTTACTTTACTGTTCTTCCTTGATCTTTGATGGGCCACAAGTCACTGTAATGTAATCAAAGCGATTTGATGGTCGCGCTCATTATAGGCAAAAAGAGACTTTTCAAGCCAATGTACAACAACCATTATTCAAACCTAAAGAGATTGCGGTGTAAGACTTGCTAATATATCACTCCTGAAAGAGATACCTAAAATTATCCATAACAATGCATCGGCGACTTATCTTGGCTAGCAATTTTCATTCAAACCAAGCACGGCGCGAAGCCAATCAAATAAATCTAAGAAATAATACATAAACCCTCCCTTCTGTTAGACTTAAAAAAGCCACTCAGTGTCAGCTACAAAGCAGCTAAACTTTCCAACTGAATGACACAAGACATCAAAACCGAAAACTGAAACATTCTTTGCTAAAAAATTTAAACTGTCGATAGTCTAAAATAAATAATAATCAAGAATAACTCTGGCGATGTAACCTTACGTAAATCTAGCTACATACCTCTATTATTTATGATTTTTTATATTATTTATATTATCTATTATTATTATATTATATTATTATATTTATATTATTATTATTTATATTTATTATATTATTATTTTATATTTTATTTATATATTATAATTATATTATTATTATTATTTTATTATATTATTATTATTATTATATATTATTTATGTTGTAATTATAATTTAGTGTATAATTTATTAGGGGTTGTAATTAAAAATGATTTAATTATATTGTTGAAATTTTAATTTTATTATTTAATATTTATTATTTATTATTATTTTATGATTATTATTATTTATTCTATATTTTATGTATTATTATTATTATTATTATTATTATTCATATTATTATTTTATTATTATTATATTAATTATTATTATTTTATTATTCTTTATCATTGATTATTATTTTATTTTCTTTATTATTATATTATTAATTATGTATTTATTTAATTATTATTATCTTGATTATTATATATTTTATTATTTTTTATTATTATTATTATTATTATTATTATTATTATTATTATATTATATTCTTATTATATTATTATTCAATCACACTTCAAACATCAACTGGTGTACCCCAGGATTCAATTCTTGGCCGTTTCTTTTTACTCTGTACGCTATGTACTAATGATCTGTTCAACTCTCGGAGGCTTTTTCAGTACTACTATGCTGATGATATCCTATCTTCAATAAATGAAAAATGCTGAGTCTCTATCACGTAAAGCAATAGACACACATTAACAAAAATAATGAATGGATAGATGCTAATAAGCTTTCTTTAAATTTTAATTTCAAAAACTACATATGATTTTTAGGCAACAAATTAATGCTGGACGAATTTAATATAAAATAACAACGTACGACTGCATACGCTACAAATGAAAAATGACTGGAATTAATAAGTCGATGAAAAAACTGATATTTAAAAGAACCATTGTCAACAACGTAGTTTCCAGACTGTCCGAGATACCTCGATGTGCAATAAAGTTAAAAAAGTATTGCACCTCTTTCCATCTAGAAATATACTATGCATTAATACACCCCGCACTTACTATATTGTTTTCCTATATGACGGAACACAAATAACTCAGGATTATCCAAGTCCCTTGTAATTGTAATTCAAAGCGATTTTATTCCGCCTCATAAAGGAAAGTCAAGTAGATTTTTACACACATACACAACTTGTCAAAAAACTAAAGATTTTGCAATTCAACAAGGACTTACCAATTACATAGCTCCTTATAAAGAAACTTAAAATTATCCATAACCAATAGCTAGCGACTTCTTGCTAGAACATTTTCACGCAACCAGCAAGGCGCGAAGCACAATAATAATCTTACGAAATCATATTACATAAAGGCTCCATTCTTGAGATAAAAAAACACATCTAATGCGTTCAGAGCGACCAAGCAACATCTTTACAACTCTTGCCACAAAACATCATAACCGAAAAACTCTACTAAATCTTTGCTAGAAAATAAAAATGATTTATATAATAACGATAGTTATTTATAAAAAAAAAAAAACTCAAGCGATCTCGGTCTAAAGAACTAGCGATTATTATTATTTTTTATTATTATTATTATTTATTATTATTACTATTTATTTTATTATATTATATTATTTTTATTATTATTATTATATACTTAATTATTATTATTATTTATTTATTATTATTGATTATTATTATTATTATAATTATTTTTATTTAATTATTATGTTAAAGTTACATTATTTTAGGTTATATTATTTTATTATATTATTATATTACATTATTGATTATTTATTATGATTTTATTATTATTTTTTATTATTCCATTATATTATTATTATTGATATTATTGATCTTATTATCTTTTATAATTATTTATAAACCATTTTATGTTATTATTATTATTATTATTATTATTATTATATATTATTATTATTATTCCTATTATTATTTATTATATTATTATTAATTATTATTTTATTAATATTATTATTTTATTATTCATTATATTATTATATTATTATTACTGTATCTTGATATATTTTTATTATTATTATTAGTATTTTATTTTATTATTATTATTAATTATTATATTTATTATATATTATATTATTATTGTAGGTGATATTATTATTATTATTCATTTTATATTTTAATCTATTAATTATTAATATAGTTATATTATAGTTATATTATTTTATTATTATTATTTTTATTCATTATTATTATTATTATTATTATTATCTGATTATTATTATTATTATTATTATTATTTTTATTATTTATTCATTATTAATTGTATTATTATTATTCATTATTATTATTATTATTTTATTATTATTTTTATTATTATTATTATATTATTTTATTATTATTTTATTATTTTATTATTATGATTATTTTATTATTTTATTATTATTTATTATTGATTATTATTAGTCATCTATTATTTATTATTATTATTATATTATTAGTATTATTATTATTATTATTATTATTCATTATATTTCTTATTATATTTTTATTATTATTATTATTTATTATTTATTAGTATATTATTATATTATTATTATTATTATTATTATTATTATTATATTATTATATTATTATTATGATTATTATTATTATATTTTATATTATTTATTATTATTATTATTATTATATTATTATATTATTGATTATATTTTTATTATTTATGATTATTATATTATATATTCATTATTATTATTATTATATTTATTTTATTATTATTTTATTATTATTATTATTATTATTCAATATATTATTATTATTCATTATATATTATTATTATTATTATCTATATTATTATTATTATTATTCTTTTGATTATATATTCTTATTAATTATATTATCATTATATTAATTATTATTATTATTATTATTATTATTAATTATTATATTATTAGTATTATTTATTAGTTATTACTTTTTTATATATTATTATTATTATTATTATGTTATTATTACTATTTCATATATTTTTTATTATTATTGCTATAGCATTATTATAATATTATTACTTTTATGATTATGGGTATTAGCTATTATTATTATCATTCTCTTTATTAATAGCTTATTATTTTAATTATTATTATATATATTATTAGTTATTATTATATTATTATTTATTTTATTTTATTATTATCTATTATTTTATTATTGATTATTATTATTATTATTTATTTGGCTCAATGGACGAAAAGGTTCCCTCCTCAGTAGCCCTTTTCTCGTCTATATATTCCTATGTATTAATGTTATTAATGTAGCATAGCTACGTTGTATTATAGGATGATCAGAATATTAATTTTTGATTTATGATTATTATTATTCAGAATTATCATATTAGTATTATTATTATTGATTATTTTATTATTATTCGGCATTATTTTTATTATTATTATTTATTATTATTATTATTATTATTATTATTATTATTATTATTATTTATATATTTATTATGATATATTATCTATTATGTTTAACAGATATACATTTTCACCTCTTCTGAATTATAAAATAATGCCAAAGGAAAGTGAGAAGAAGAACAGTAGAAAACACTACTTGAGTAAGGGGAAGAACTAAAAATATGAATAAATAACACCTTTAACAATATATTTGTTCTCTAATTACCACATCATCGTCTTTGACTCTTATCTTCCTCAAGAGATATTTACTTTCGTCTCCCACTCCTTCTTTACGTTTATTTATCTGAATGGTTCTTTTTATCCGAAGGGGAGGGACTGATGTAGAGATTTTCAACATTTTGAGGTTTTCACACCACCACTATTGTATCCTTTGTATTCTATGAGCATTGTTATTGGCTGATTTTGACACTCTTAAAGGGCCGTGGTACTTGGCTTAGCTTCCGCAAAGTTTAATTGTTGATTTTTCACACAGTAGATATTTTTGCTATCTTTTAAGTTCTTCGTAGAAACACACTTCAATTACGCAGATTGTTCTTTGTTGCCAGAGGCCCTTGCCATCAATCCAAGCCGCTTGTTCAATATATGACTCGTATTTGATTTGTGTCTGTCTGGGACCGATAGGGCACTAATCGACCGGCAGGAATGTTTATATCTTGCCCGTATAATAGCTTACTGGGGCAGATCCCACTCTCTGAGATAGGTGCCAGCCTGAGGGCGAATAAGACGAAGGGGAGAACGTCCAGCCACTCTTGTTTTTACATGCCCGGCTCTGCTAACATGGCTTTAATGCTGGTAATAATCATTTTATTTGTGGCTTCACATTTCCCGTTTGAGGCAGGATTATAGGTACTTGTGGTGGTGTGAAAGATACCTAGCAGCTTACACACACTTTCAAACAGGTGTGAAGTAAAGTTTCCACCTTTATCTGAAATCAGGTTGCTGGGAATACCAGTATGAGTGATGATTTGGTTGATCAATGTTTGGACAATTGTTTCTTTGGTTATGTCTTTTAACGGTATCGCCCACACATAATGTGAATACCTATCGATAAGAGTTAACAAATACTTATATCCACGACATAAACTCATCTTTAAAATATCTACATTCATGGCCTCAAACTTGTAAGAAACTTTCCGATATTTCCCGTAAATAGGGTTTATTTTCCGACCGACTTTGGATATTTGACATTGAGCAGAGGACTTGACGACATTGTTTACTCTTTGATGCATATTTTTAAACACAAAATCGGCTTTTATGGCAGTGAGGCACCGAGAAATACCTAAGTGTCCTTGGAGATGAGTCAGCCGGATGATGTCGTCAACTCTGACGTTGGGAAGAATCACTCTTGCGTATGTTAATGAAATATCAACATACAAATTTACCTCCTTCTTTTGAAACCAATATTTTTGTTTTTTAATAATTAAGGAACTTTTATCTTTATCTGTTAGTAAGGATTGGATATATTCATCTGTTTGTTGTTTTTCACTAATGTCTAGGTAATCTACCTCTTTCCGGAATCTCTTCAACAATTCTACATGGGCGTCATTACAATTTTGGATCAAATTTATTCTGTTTATTTCTATTAAATCATCATTTATTTTATCCATTTTATTGTTATCTATTTTATTTTTATTTAATTTATTATTATCTAAATTATTTTTATCTATTTTATCTATATAAGTTCTCAAATTGTCTGTTTCTATGGCAATTCTTTTACCTATAGTGATTCCCTTTCCTTCAGCTTGCGACTTTTTCTCACGGATGGAATGTGAGATATTTGTCCTGTGGTCATTTAAAGGGCTACCCTTTTCGGTCTCAAAGGAATTTACAACTCTGTCGCGCGTGGCATTTTCTTTTATTGCTTTAACGTACCTTTCTTTCAAGGTTGGGGAGATGGCTTCATAATAGTAATTCTTTAAAGGGCTATTATACTGTTTACTCGTGCTTATAGTATTTTTGGGCTGCGCTCTGATTGGTTAGTTCGCTCGTGATTGAGCCAATCGCAGAGCGGCTTTTGACAGTTTCTTCAATAAGCTCCTCCCCTTTTTCATTATTCATTATTTTCTCATCATTTTGATCATGATCTTCATCATCATTAATAATTTTATTGGTTAAGAGGTATTCAGACCACGGATTAGTCTTTTTCGTGCTTAATTCCCAGGAGACTTTGTAAGCGCTCAATAAATTTAAACTTCTTATTTCTCGAATGTTGTAATTCTTGCAATCATTGACCCGTTTGTACTTCTGTAGGAGTTCCCGGGATTGTGTAACAATTTTTAAGGATCTTCCAGCGAATAAGTATCCGTATTTTCCTGAAAATCTTTGTCAAACAGACTAATAGCCGATTAGGGTGATCATATTTCCGTTCAACAGGTGACAATATGGTACTGTAGAAAGCGATTGGGCGCTCTCCTTCTTCAGCAGATGACATGATTACTCCACTTGAGGCTACGTGGAGTAATGATGATTTTGAAAAGGCTTGATGGGCTTGGATAGGCTAGAGCGGAGATGTTTTTAATAGCCTTTTTACTATCTTCAAAAGCTTTATCTGCCGCTGGGTTCCAGTTGATAAGACGATTTCCATAGGGTTTTTCCTTCAGGAAGAGGTTTAGAGGCGCTGTCACATCTGAAAAACACACTATTTAAGATCGATAGAAACCTATTTTTCCAAGATAGCCTCTTAATTCTCTAATAGTTTTAGGTTTTGGCGTGTCTATTATTTCTCTAATTTTCTCATGATTTGGTTTTATGCCATTTTCATCTATTGTATAGCCAAGATAATCGATTTCTTTGGCGGCGATCGTGGCACTTCGATAGCGGTTGATACTGATATCTTAATTATTGTAGGCCTCAGAACTGCTGCTAGAGAGGATTGTGTTCTCTTCCGTCTCTGTGTCGGACGAAGAATTCGTCAATATAGCACACGCATGTATTTGTTAAGCCTTGCAGGAGAGTATCGACAAATGCTTGGAAAAATAAATGGAGATGAGACGAACCCCATGGGAAGACATCGGTAACTACTAGTTCCCGCAGGTTGGAGTTATGGCTCAGTACTTCTCGCATGTCTTCACTGTTAGCGGATATCTCCGTTAGAAAAGCCTGCTGTCAAATTCCAAGCTAAACCATTCTACCTTTTAAGGTGAAATCGGCATCTGGAGGAGGGTAAGCCGTAGGTCTCCGATCTCAGCTCTTTTGTTCAACTCCCTAAAATCTGATATGATTCTCACTCTGTTGTTACTTTTTCCTAGCATGCTCATTGGAAACGACCAGGGTGAATTGGTTCTTCTTAACACACCTGTAGCTAATAAGTTATTAATTTCGGTCCGAGTTTGAACATATAGTTTATGGGGAATCCGACGGGGCTTGAGAGAGATCGGAGGTCCCTTAACAGTCACCTTATAAGGATAGGTGGTGGCAGTTCAATTGCGAATAGCTTTTTCAGGTATTTTTATATATTTTATTTTTTATTTTTCACAAAAAAAATATATTTTACCATTTGCTTTCCAATTCTTATTTGTGAAATTTCAGGTAACTTGTGGGTTCAAAATAATTTTTATAATTAAGATAAGTTTGGTCAAGAGTGTGGAGGACTAGAAGGAACATGCACAGAGGTGGTAGAGAAGCTCGAGAGAGCCAAAAGTAGATGGAACGGTTGTCATCGCATACCTGTAATATTAAAATTTACATTCATTTAACTTCAAATAAGTCTCTATTTGTGACAGAAATCGTGATCACTACAATACGCTTAATCTATTGCCATCTCAAAATCTCTTTAGAAAAGACAAACCTAATTATTTGTATCAACATTTTGTATGTAAAAGGATCAAAATTATTTCCTGCTAATTAAGGTCAAAAATTCAATGGTCTTAAATATCATAGATAGCAATTTAGATTATTGGCAGCAACATATAACCCAGAGGAGGCTTGCCATTTGCAAGGACCTACCAGCCAAGTATTTTTAACTGATCCCGTAATCAAACAAGGAAGTTACCTCATTACGTGTCATCAGTTACCGTATACCAAGGGTTGAGGGCGTCAAATCTATGCAAACTTTCTTGCTACCTCAACATCGCTGCCACCATTTGACGCGGAAACAGTGTCCCCGCATCAGTTAACAGCGCTATAAAACAGTGGGGTCTGACGCAGGTATTTGTTCTGTGCTCCTCACTCCCCAACTGCATCATTAGTATCTGCAGCGAATAAAGCTATATGGGTTCATAACATCTTAATCTTAGATGAAATTCGATTAAGAAGATATACCCTCTCTGCAACGGTCCCACAGTCTGTAATAAAATTTTTATTGTTGTACATTTACAAGCTTTGAAACATCTTCAAACTTTTTTTTGACTCGGCTATCGTTTTAATGGTACACATTATTATTAAGCGTATATTTTTAGTCCACTAAAACTACTAGCTACTCGCATGAGCGAACCCTTGTTTTCTGTATTTGTTACGACAGCATGCGTTCCATGCCGACAGCATATGGTTTCTACGCATATAAATATAGGATTTGTAGTTATATTGTGTTTTTACAAAATTTCTATTTATTCTTTCATTATTAGGAATACATTTTTGGAATGGTGGTGAAATTTAAATATTTTTCAATATTATTAGTTACTGGTAGTAGTTTCAATGTCTGGTTCCTGTTGAACTTTTTTTATGATCTATTATTTTTTATGATATTCTTATATTATCATTTTATTATATTATTATTTCTTATTAGTAGTAGTAGTGTAGTAGTCAGTGTAGTAGTAGTAGTGGTAGTAGTAGTAGTAGTAGTAGGTGTCGTCAGTTGTAGTTAGTAATGTAGTAGTAGCTATTTTTATTAATATTATTTGTGAATTAGTATTTTATTAACGATTATTGGTTTATCAATCAGCACTTGAATTTTCTAAATTTTAAATTTAACCGTTTTCGATCTTAGATAGGAAAATTGTTATCACTTGCATTTCTTGTGGGTAAAGGAGACCGTTCTTTTCAGTAAGCCTGTATATTTTCACGACTGGTCGCCTTAGGTTGTTTATGTCTATCGACAGCCCGATCTGTTAGTGCTTCGAAGTTGTCCAGTGCCGATTGGGCGTTGAATTTCGCCATTGCATAAAAGTAAGGGATATAAAGACATTCGTACCTTTCCCAGCGGGTAGCGGCAAGTGTTGAAGATACTTGTAGTTCGGTCAATTAAGCAGAGACTTTGGCCGCCTTATTAAAAGTATTTGTGAAATCCGGATTACCGATCC
>JABUQX010105457.1:0-7500 GCA_015478945.1 Trachelipus rathkii
AAAGAAAAAAAAGAAGAGAGAGAGAGAGAGTATATATATATATATACTATTATATATATACTATATATATATATAATATTATATATATAATATTATACTATTATATATTATATAAAAAAATATATTATAATATATATAATAATAATAATGTATATACATACTATATTATATATATATATATACTATATATATATACTTTTTTTATTATTCATATATTCGATATAGTTTTATATATAATATATTAATATAATATATAATATATAAAAATACGTACAGAAAAGTACCGTAACCAATATATTTAGGAAAATCCAGCACCTTTAAAACTTACGCTAAGATTTTTTTTTAGTTTAGTTCAATTTTAATTATGGAATAGGGAGAAATAATATTTTTTATAGCTTTTATTTCGTATCCAAATTTTAATAATTTTTCCCTTTTTGTCATAGTGTTCCAAAAAAAGAATCCTAGAACATTTTTGCATTTGTTTTGAAATCAAAATATAATACAAAAATCTTAAAATTTCTTACAAATGCACAGGGAATTCCTTTAAAATCGTTGTAACATATTATTTTTCCATGTTTGCCCAAAATTTACTACAGATCACAAAACAGATACAATGACAAAATGAGACCAATGTTGCCACAAGGATTTCTAGTTAGTTTAAGTTCCCCTTGGTTGTTTGGCATAAATAATGAAAAAATAGGTAATTGTGTAAATAACATCATTCTGCTTAGTCATTATAGATTTAAAGTATAGTATGACTACGTCTGAGAGTTACCTAATAAGTCACATACACAAAAACTTGTGCACGCCATCAGATATATAGAACCCATTGGTGCTAGACGAAGGCGTCGTAAAGTGTTTTTAAGGTACGAGATGATAACTCTCCTCTCTCGAGCAACTCTGCCACTTCAGTACTTATAGGATAGAAGATAAAGCAACCAAACAGCGCTCGCAAAAAGAGTATTATATGAGTTTCAAGTGAACTGCTAAAGTGTAAGTATTGAAAGTTTATATAAATTTTGGGCTCTTGACTCGACCTATTTTTTTTTATTACTGTCTCAAAAGCCTATGTGAAACCTAGAGCCGTTATTCTCTCCCAGATATGAGAGCACTACCATAACAATGGGTCGGGATAGACTGTGTAATGATGCTGAGCAATTGAGAAGAGGGAAAAAAGTCTCGCAGTCTAGAGTCTTAAGAGCAACTTCCAGTTTCTTTGAGGTCCGTGCCTCTAAGCAACTTCGAATGTGATCGTGAGGTTCCAAGAACATTATTTTCTTTTTATGTTTATTATGTTAAGCACCAAGGATGTTTTATATTTAAAGTCAACAGGAAGAGACGAGAGATAACCGTCGAAAGAGTAGGAAAAGTATCAGAAGGTAGATTTGAGGCAGTAAATAGTTCTGGTTTTTAGAAGTTAGTTATTGAAAAAGAATTGAATTTCATTTCAAGGGTTGAGAACGACCCCAATATATACCCATCCGGAAATTCTATATCTTCAGATCAGCGAGAATAGAATCGAAATGATTAAGACTCGAAGGACAATTCTATGATAGTAAAGTATGGGAGCAGTAATTGACTATGATTGAGAATGAAGGGTCGAGAGTACGTCGCCAAATGAGTGGGTAGAGTTAGACGCGTGAGCGGTGAGAAGATCATTAATGATAAAGTAGGAATAGGACAGTTTGAGATAAGACTGTAACTTAGCGAGACCATACAGCTATTGACGAGGAAAAGTAATACAATCGCAACAGCCAAACATTGAGCGATTTGAAAGAAAGCTAGACATAAGTAAGCAAAGAGGAGGAAACCCAATGGAGGGGAGCTTGGAGAGCAGTGATGCGTGCCTTACTCGGTCTATCTTTGTATATAACAGTTTCAAGCGCCCACCACGCAGTGCTACCTGTAGTTCTAAGTAGCGAAAAAACCATAAATCGGTTTAGTAGTTATATATTATATCGCCAAGTAAGTGACCCTAGAGCGCCCGAAAGTCATAGCTGCGTAGGAATGAGTTTCCCAGATGAATCTAAGAAAGTGAGCGTTGAGAAGATTTCAAGATCTTGATAAATCACAAGTTAGAGCTATAGGGTGATAGTTAGAATTATCAGCGGTTTCCTTTTTTTCGGAATAGGTTGGAGACAATCGTGCGCAGCTTCCGAGAGCACTGTGCACGGAAAGTGCTTGTAATTGGAGAGATAGGAGAGTATCAATGGGGTTGCCAGCTTCCAAATGCTAAGGTGCCGGGGGGGGACATTTGCTTAAAAGATTTATATAAGAGTCTTATATATATATATATATGTTTATAGAGATAAAATCTATATGAACTTTAGCACGATTAATATATAGTATTATGAATATAGCCTATATAATAACTCATTATATATATATATTATAATATATATATATATATAGTGGTTGTATAAGTATATAAGAAGAAGGAAATCATATCAATATGAACATGGTTGTACTGTATTATTAAATGTGAATTAATAAGATTAAATAAATAAAAATATTATCATTAAAACAATGGAATATTAAATACTTTGCATAATGGTGTAAAATTTACAATATATAGCTACAGTACTAAAAGTTATGTTAAGTTAAAATTTTGCTTTGCATAATGGTGTAATAATTTTAACAATACATAGTTAAAATAAATAATCATAATTGATCAAAAACATAATTTTGTGTACAGCTCATTCTAGACTATTATAACCTATACAGTTGTCCTCGTTTAACTTTGTCTTCTCAACGATTACTGATAAACTTCATAGCCAAGTCTATTGATCGTCGTATTAATACGAGCAGAGTTAATCTGTATAAAGAGGCGGCTCTGACTGTACTGGTGGTGCAATGGCTGGCGACGAAATATCATCAAACCTTTTTCGTCGACTGGAGATAAAGGTTAGTCTCCTTTGAGACTTGGGAGACACCATGCAAGTTTTCTATTAATTTTTCAAAACCAGGTTCTTCAATTTTTAGCAACCAGGTCCTTCAATTTTTAGCAACCAGGTTCTTCAATTTTTAAAAACCAGGTTCTTCAATTTTTAGCATCCAGGTCCCTCTTTATTTTACCTTGTAAGTGGTAAAAAAACTATGAAGAATGAACATATGCTTTTCCTGTTAACTCATGCACGATTACTTATGTGTGAGCATGTTGGAAAAAGGATGTAGATACTGATCAGATGCATAGAGCAGGTATTTTTTCAGTAGAGAAACCGTAGTTCCCAAAAGAAGGGTGTTATGAGAATCCAGATACTTGGAAATTCTTAAGGATGCTTCGCTCCTATGAACTTGCCGCATGATTGTGTTGACTTGGAAAGAATAGGTCAAGGAAGTTTGTTCGCCTTGGCGGTGCTGAGCCTAGCCGTCACATCGCATGGACTCATTATATCACTGTGGTAATATTATTATTTTCAGATCAACTGATTATCCCAGTTGTCTACTCTGTATGCGAGTGTTGATTAGCTTCTTTTAACACTTTCAGCACTGGCGGACTGATATTTTCTTTCTCTTTTCCGATGGCTTCTATAATCTCCAGTTGCTGACAATAAAAGTAGAGAAATAATGCCTAATCCATTGTTACGAATTGATCGTCTGCACTATATATATACCTATATAGACTTATATATCATTAATTATTAATAATATTATTTTATATATATAGGTATTAGATATAACTATATATATATTATTTAGGGTTAACTAAGTTCTAATAATATATATTATATAAAAAGGTAATCACATAAATAGGTATATAAAATATATATACTTTATAACTCATATGTATATTATTATTATATACTTATTATAATATTATACTTATATTATATATATATAATGTATAATATTATTATGCACGTATATTCTAGATATACTATATATATATATAACATATATATATATATATCTATATATAATTATATAATATATATTTATAATATATAAATATATGGTTATATATCAATATATATTATATATATATATATATATATATATATTATATATATATATATATAGTCAGGTATATTTATATATATATATACTACTAATTCTTTAAATAGGGTTATGTTTCATAAGGTAGGCTCGAGGCCTAATTATAGAAGTCTTTATCTAAGTGTTATCGAATTAACGTACTACTCAATTAAAATTTTAACTAACGTTAAAAGAGAGATAGAAATAATTGATATACACAAACAAACCTTACTGGTTGTGATATACATTAGTACTATGCTTGTTCCCGTTTAGTGCATAGGAGTAATTAAAGCCACTATGATGTAGGGCTGTACTCTAACACTCATCTGCATCAAGAAAGAGTGGTGTTGTGCTTTTGAGAAAAAGCAGTCAAACACTTTAGGGGGTGATGCTGCCCCTGTCCTCCCGTGAACACGAGCCTTTCTTCCCTATGCGAGAGTAATAAGGTTGAACTGCACGTGGGATTCTGGATAGTACGGCTTGATTTAAAGCACATACATCATTCTCTGAAATAACTTTCATGTATGAGGGATGTGAATGGCACATCACGGACCATCACCGCTTCGTGATCGTGTCATACAGATTTCTGGGCCCATGCACCTGACAAATGTAATCACAGGCAAACGCATAGGACACCTGAGAGGATAAAGAGAGTAGGCCAATGGTGGGCTTTACTTAATAATTAATAACAACTCTCTAAAAACAAAGAAAAACTGAAAAGTGTGGGTATAAATATATAGTATATAAACTTAAAATTATACCTTCCTTATTAATATTCTTATATGAGTGTTGGTTATGATCTTTCAAAGTGAATTACCATATTTAAAGAACTTTGGCTGCGAAGAAGGAAGTGGAGAGGCAGATAATTATTAAGGGGAAAATAATTTTAGGCCAAGAATTAGAAAGAACGTTAGACAGAATGAGATCTGAAATTAGATCTACAGTGAATGAAACAGATAGGCAGGAGCTGGAAAGAAAATTAGCAAAAGTGATAGGAAGAAGGAGAACTTTTTTCCACCTAGATAGCATCACGTCAACTAGCCTGAAATGGACAGTAGAACAAGTCACGATCGGAAAACCACTACTGGATTAATGATGGAGAGAAACAGATTTAGTTGAAGAAGATTAACCCCTGCTCATGACGTTTAATGTGGTTTCTTTATTTTTTAATTATTATTATATATATTCCCATCTAAACCGATTACAGCTCCTTCCTTATCTTTTAAATCTTTTATAACCCCATGACATTGTTGATCTTCTGGTAGCTGGAGGGTAGCCAGTTTATATCATCTGCAAATCTTTGTCTAACCTTACAAGTGAAAGTCCTGTCTAACATATTTTATACATAGAAGATGAGTGTCAACAAGCTCACGTGTATTTAAGAAATCGTTACGGGACAACCAAAGCATGTCTCCTCATGCGCTTCATTAATAAATTTTGCTTTTCCAATTTTACATATTGAATGAACTATTATATTCTTATTTAATTATAATATTATTTGTTATTATTAATTTATTATTATTTTTATTATTATTTGGATTATTGATTAATTATTATACTAAAAACTTTTCCGCAATTTTGATCGTGCTTTAATCCCCTTTTCACGAGGAGTCACAATCAACGGAGGGACTAACAGGAAATGAACTTTAAGGCGGCTATCCAAACCAGCACCTCTCCAATATTGTGTATATCCGCAGTCGAGTTTTATCTGGCCCCAGGATATGAATAAAACTCAACTGCTACGCGGAGGTTGTACAGTCGGTCCTTCTCTTCGGCATCAGAGAGTCTGCGAGTAAGCAATACTCTCTCATATTCGCTTATCATTCGAATTGGGCGATTCTATTTATGATTATTAGGTATTGTATATGAACTTTTATTTTCATGTGATGTATTATTGATTAATTATATATTATTCATTATTATTAATTATTATTATTATTATTATTATTTTCTCATTATTATTAATTATTATTCTTATTATGAAGAAAATCATTAAAAGACTTGAAGAACAAAAGCCTTGAATCTTAAATAATGATTCGGGGGGGGTTGAACCCCTAACCCGCCTATCTACAGCCTTATACTACATATATAATTATAGCTAGCATTCTATATAAATTATATAATTATTAATATAAATATATATTTATATTATATATATTATAGTATATAGTTGACTTATATATATATAGTGAGTTAATTATACTAATATATAGTTCCTATATATATGTATATATATATATATATGTAATCTAATATTAATATAATAATAATAATAATAATAGAGAGAGAGAGAGAGAGAGAGATGAGAGAGAGGAGAAGAGAGAGAAAGAAATTTTTAAAATATACTTTTTTCAATTATTCCCATCCGTCATCGTAAAAAATTTACTATAATCAGCATCACCATCGTTCAAAAATTTCATCATCGGTGCCGGCTTCTCAACGTATTATTCTTTTTTATTATGGTTGGATGTGCATTTTGGGGGGGGCCTGAGGGCTTTTAAATATTATTTTTAATTATTAATTATTATTGGTTGACTGGGACAGTATAAATAGGCCCATGCGGCTTCTTAAGTACTATTCTTATTTATTATTTGATTTTTATTATGAGTTGACTGGGACATTCTAGAGGGGCCAATGTGGCTTCTTAATTATTAATTTTTATTGGTTGACTGGGACAGCCTAAAAAGGACCATGCGGCTTCTTAAATATTATTCTTATTTATTATGAGTTGACTGTGACATTCTAGAGGCGTCAATGCGGTTTCTTTATTATTTTTAATTATTAATTATATATATATTATTATTGGTTGACTGGGACAGTCTAGATAGGCTTATGCTGCTTCTTAAGTATTATTCTTATTTATTATTTATTATGGGTTGACTGGGACATTCTAGAGGGGCCAATGGGGCTTCTTAATTATTAATTTTTATTGGTTGACTGGGAAAGTCTAAAAAGGACCATACGGATTCTTGTATTATTCTTATTTATTATGGGTTGACTGGGACATTATACAGAGGTTAATGCAGCTTCTTAATTATTATTCAGAATAATATTTAGGAAGCTGCATTGACCTCTCTAGAATGTCCCAGTCAACCCATAATAAATAAGAATAATACAAGAAGCCGCATGGTCCTTTTTAGACTGTCCCAGTCAACAAATAAAAATTAATAATTAAAAAGCAGCATTGGCCCCTGTAGAATATCCCAGTAAACACATAATAAATAATAAATAAGAATAATACTTAAGAAGCCGTATGGGCCTATCAAGACTGTCCCAGTCAACCAATAATAATTAATAATTAAAAATAATAATAAAGCCCTCTAGATTGTCCCAGTCAACTCATTATAAATAAGAATAATACTTAAGAAGCCGCATGGTCCTTTTTAGACTGTCCCAGTCGACCAATAAAAATTAATAATTGAGAAGCCGCATTGGCCCCTCTAGAATGTCCCGGTCAACACATAAAAATGAAGAATTAGGAATAATTTTTAATAATAATTAATGTAATTAATGAATAGCATTTAT
>JABUQX010105457.1:12500-27500 GCA_015478945.1 Trachelipus rathkii
TTCTGAATCCGATATATATATCTACATGGGTTAGGGTTATCGTATCAGGCTAAAATTTGGAGGGGGGTTAGATGGGGATGTAACCTCGTCGTAGACGAGGTTACGTCCCCGTGGGTCCCCCGAAGGGGGACCCCACCCCACTTAAAAAATCGAAGTGTTCGTAATTGGCTGAAATTTGGTGAGAGGATTCAGAGTTGAATTTCTAGAAATACTTGATATGTGAATCTGAGGAGTTGGCTCCGGCACCGGTGCTGGAGCCACTGCGGTGCCGAGTTAATAAACAGTCGTATAACAACAATGTTGGGGTCCTTATAAGGGTTATCGAGGTCGTAGAGTTCGAATATTAGGGTTATAAGTCCGTATAGGGTGTCTAGGACCCCCCATTAAGGGGGGTCTCGACTGAAAAAAAGAGCATAGAATGCAAAACAGAGGAAGAAGAAGAAAGGAAGAAGAAAGGAAGAAGGAGGAATGAGGAAGGAAGAAGAATGAGGAAGGTGGAAGAAGAATGAGGAAGGAGGAGTAGAAGGGGACAGCTGCACCGGTGCTGGCACCGGTGCGGTGCCGAGTTATTAAATATTAGTGTAATGATACAATATTGGTGTCTTTATATATGTTATTGGATCTGTAGATTTCGAAAATAATGGTTTCAGAACCATCAGAAAAAAAATAAATATAAATAAATAAATAAATAAATAAAATTTCTTATTCTTTTTATGTTTATAACTTACAAATTTACGTTTTTACATACCCTAAAGCAGTAAATCACTAAATCAAACCACTATCCAACCTCCCTCCTGACCATCTGTGATCTATTGATCTATTGATCTATTGATTAAGGTCACATTTCGAGTATCATTTTGAATAAACATAACATAAAATCAAGTTCTTTATACAAAGATCAGACAATATATGCTGACGTAACAAAGTTTTCTCAGTAATAAAGCTTACTTAGCATCATCGAACTATGAATAATAACCCACAAACGAGGAAACTAGCACCATCTTAAACAAGAATAATGGTTAACATTAACAAAGCAGTTCCACACTTAACACCAGTAAAGTAACTAACATAACATCCAAAAACGTAACTTATTCACACTTTGTCAAGCCTGTCTCTAACATAACAATGTAATTTTAACCATTAACATGTAATATTTAAACAAAATATTTACTATAACAATTGTGTAATTATCATACAGACCAGCGAACAGTATGCCTACATAACAACAACCAGACGATAAACAGCCATCATCATCAATGTAGTCAATAAATCGAACATATTAAGCGGAAGTAAAACAAGTTTTCATGTTTATAACATATAATTTTTTCATTGAAAAGAGCTTTATATAAATACATAAAAACATATAATACTTATAAAATATAAGTTTATTTTTTTAAATATTGTAATTCATCTGATCCGCGAACATAGGATTCAAGTTGGGTAAGTTCTATATATCTCTAGATTTCTATATTCTCTTTAAAGGATGTAAGTATAAATGCTTTCAGCAACACTAAACCATTTTTCGGCATATTTTGATTCAGGCACTCATTTTCTCATACAAGAGAGAAGTAAACTTTTCCAAACTGATAGTTATTAATTAATGCACTCCTGTATACTGTATTATACGGGAAACCCACATGTTTCGGTGTAAATATCATAGATTACACAATTTGCTATATGTATTATGTCCTCAGTATGTCAACATCGTTAAGATGTGATATTAATTCGTTTTTTATTTAAGCAATGCTGTAATCTTTTTCAGATGTTCGACTGTGAACCTATAACAATCGTACGCATGAAGGTCTCACAATCGAGGGGTTTCAATAGTTGGCGAACATCACAGGTTTTAAAATATGTCACACGACGAGATCACAACGTCTATTCTTTATGACGCTCTCAAGCTATCACCTCTGCATAGATATTTCACTACTGCGTCGACCATTGATAAACATACCCCTTATCCCTCTAGCCATGCAGCAGCGAAATGTCGATAATCTTGATGAATCCCTCAGCACAAACGAATAAAGGTCTATTATTTGACCCTTTGGTAGGAATACAAGCAATGTCTCGGTATCCTTCCGGTTGACGATAATAATTTTTATGACACACACGTTGGGAAATAACGAAGCCCTTGTGAAGATATCACAGCAAAAAGATGTAGAGATGCGGGGAGTATAATCGTATCAGTACAGCGAAAGAAATGTCCTACTGAAAGGAAATCGTATCGAAACAACCCTTATATGGTAATGAGATTCTTTCTTTCAACCATCAGAAGAAAGTAAACAGAAGAATTTACAATTCACGAACGAACCAATATCAGTTCCCAAAAGGGTAATATATTGCTCGTTAGACAACAACAACAACAACAACAAACAACGACAACAACAACAACAACAAACAACAACAACACCACCAACAACAACAACAACAATAACATAGGTACAAAAATAAGTTCTTTATATACCAACAAACGAATATTGCTAACGTAACATTGTTTTCGCATTAATAAAGCTAAAACATAGCATTAACCGAGAATAGAATATAATGCACAACGACAAATCTAACACAACTTACGCTAGAATAAACAACTTACTAACATTAACAAAGTTCCATACCTAACAGCAGTAAAGCACCTAGCACAGCATACAAAACGTAACCTATTCACCTCTTTTTCAAGCATATCTCTAACATATCAATGTTAATTTTCATTAACATCGTTTACGTAGCATTTAGACTATCATTTCGGATAAACATAGGACAAAAGTGAGTTCTTTATATACTAACCCTCGAATATATGCTAACATAAAAAGGTTTTCATATTAATAAAGCTAACCTAGCAGCATATGAACTAAGAAAATAATGTCAACGACACAAACTAACACAACTTAAGCATGAATAAAGGGTTAACATTAACAAAGGTTCCGCACACTTAACACCTGTAAAGTAACTAACATTGCATACAAAACGTAACCTATCATACTTTTTGAAGGCAAGCATACCTTAACATATTAACGTTTAATTTACCATTGACGCAATAATATTTAACCAAGGATTTATCATAATCTTTGTCCAATTATCATGACGACCAACGAAAAAACTTGTAACATAACAAAGTTTTTATCGAACATAACACAAAATAAGTTCTTTATATAACTAACCATCGAATATATGCTGACGTAAACAGCGTTTTTTACATTAATAAAGCTAACATAAAATAACCCTGAGCTAAGAATATAATGTATAACGACAAACCTAAATATTACCATACGTGCATAAACTACTAACATTAACAAACTTCTGCGCTTAACAACAGTAAGTAACCTATTTACACTTTTTCAAAACGTAACCTATTCACACCTTTTTCCAGCATATCTCTAACATTTCAATGTTAATTTCACATTAATATCGTATATTTAAACAAAAGTTTTACAATAAACCTGTCCTAATCATCATACTGAAACCGAATATTTGCTTTAACGTAACAAATGTTTTTACATCAACTTCGTATATTTAACCAAAAAATTCATCTAACTCTCTAAATATCATAATCCCGAATCTGAATAATTGCAAACATAACAAAGTTTTAACCATACATAACATAATAAATAACAAAATTATCCTGACATAACCTAAAAATAAGTTCTTTGAATAAAATTATCACAGTAAAGCGTAATAGTTTACACATACCCAAAGGCAGTAAATCAGTAAATCAATAAATCAAACTACCCATCTCGGCAGGCCCCCTACCCATCCCTGCCAGGCTGTGATCTATTGAGCTATTGATCAAGTCATATTTTCGAGTATCATTTTGGAATAAACATAACATAAAAATAAGTTCTTTTATATACTGACGCTACGAATATCTGATTAACCAACAAAGTTTTAGCAGCAATAAGGCTAACATATCATAACGCAACTAGGAAATATAATGTACAAATGCAGACCTAACATACCTAGCGTATGAATAATCAGCTAAGATCCTGAAAATTCCCTACTTTTCAAAGGTAAAGTGGCTAACAGGTCATACAATACTCGATATGTTCCCACTTTTCCCGCATATCAGCAACAGGTAAAGACGTATTATCTAACAAAATCCCTTAACAAAGTGACCAATCTATCAAAGATACCAGCATCTTGAACTATGAATTGACACTACTTCACATCAAAAGTTCACTCGTTCGAGTAATAAATCATTTGGACCTATGAATAAAACGTAAGACGATTAGCAAATTCTAGTGGGCAAACCTAACATTACTCAACAAAACTTAACCCTAAGCTCACGTTTCTAACACATCATCGTCAGTTAAACAGTAAATATCTTACAAAACTCACATTTCTCTTCAACTCAGTGGTTATTTCCTCTTCTCTTTGGTAATTAGCATAACAGTACCTAACTTACGAATAAACAGTTTTCATCAACCAAGAAGTATCTAAAGCAAAACACATTAACCTTCGAAGAAAACCAGGGGATGCGCCCCATGAAAGGATGTGAATCCTGCGAGAGGGATCACCCCGAAGGGGTGTAAGCGGGCGTTACCCCTCCGAAGGAGGGGTAAGGCCTCAGCCCTTCGGGCTGAGGCCTAAAGCCCACGATATCTCTGTTCCTTGGCTAAAGGATAAGGGTATGTTATCCCATGGTTCGACGAGTAGTGAAATATCTATCCGAGGTGATAGTGTGAGAGGTCATAATAGAATAGACGTTGTGTTCTCGTTGTGACGGTATTAAAACCCTTGATGTTCGCAACTATTGGAAACCCCTCGATTGTGAGACCTTAAATGCGTACGTGTATAGGTTTCACAGTTTGAAAATCTGAAAAAATTTCAGCATTTCTTTAAAATAAAAACGAATTAATATCACATCTTAACGATGTTGACATACTTTAGAGACATAATACATATAGCACATGGTGTAATCTATGATATTTACATCGCCGAAACATGTGGTTTCCCGTATAATACAGTATACAGGAGTGCATTAATAACTATCAGTTTGGAAAAGTTTACTTTCTCTCTTGTATGAAGAGAGAATGAGGTGCTTGCTGAATCAAAAATATCTCGAAAAATGTTAGTGTTTGCTGAGGCTTTATACTTACATTCTTTAAGGATGTTGAAATCTTTAGAGAGATATATAGAACGTACCCAACTTGAATTCCTATGTTCGCTGATCAGATGAATTAATATATTTAAAATAAACTTATATTTTTATATGTATTTATATGTTTTATGTATTTATATAACGCTCTTTTCAATGAAAATTTATATGTTATAAAATATGAAAACTTGTTTTACTCCCGCTTATATGTTCGATTTATTGACTGACATTTGATGATGATGGCTGTTTTATTCGTCTGGTTTTGTTATAGGCAATACTTTTCGCTGGTCTGGTATGATATTACAAACATGTTATAGTAAACTATTGTTAAATATTACCCATGTTAATGTAAATCAACATTGTTATGTTAGAGACATTCTTGACAAAGTGTGAATAAGTTACGTTTTAGGATGAATTGTTAGTTACTTTACTGTGTTTAAGTGTGGTCTTTGTTATGTTTAACATTTATTCTCTTGTTAAGATGGGCTAAGTTCTCCGTTGTGGGTTATTTCATAGTTCAGATGAATGCTAAGTAAGTTTAATTACTGAGAAAACTTTGTACGTCAGCATATATTGGCTATCTTGTGTAGTAGGAAGAACTTGATTTATGTTTAATGTTATTCCACAATGAATAAAGCTCGAAATGTGAAGCCTTAATCAATAGATCAATAGATCACAGATGATCAGGAGGTGGCAGGAGGGGGCTGGATGGTGGTTTGATTTAGTGATTTACTGCTTTAGGGTATGTAAAAACGTAAATTTGTAAGTTATAAACATAAAAAGAATAAGAAATTTTATTTATTTATTTATTTATTTATTTAATTTTTTTTTCTTGATGGTTCTGAAACCATTATTTTCGAAATCTACGACATCGATAACATATATAAGGACACCACAACATTGTATCATTACACTAATATTTAATAACTCGGCACCGCACTGGAGCCAGCACCGGTGCAGCTGTCCCCTTCTACTCCTCCTTCCTCACTTCCTTTTCACCTCCTCATCTTCTTCTTCCTCATTCCTCACCTTTTCTTTCTTCTTCTTCCTCTGTTTTGCATTCTGTGCTCTTTTTTTCAGTCGAGACCCCCCTTAATGGGGGGTCCTAGACACCCTATACGGACTTATAACCCTAATATTCGAACTCTATGACCTCGATAACCCTTATAAGGACACCAACATTGTTGTTATACGACTGTTTAATTAAACTCGCAAACCGCAGTGGCTCCAGTCACCGGTGCCGGAGCCAACTCCTCGAATTCCAATATCAAGTATTTCTAGAAATTCAACTCTGAATCCTCTCACCACATTTCAGGCCAATTAACGAACCTTCGATTTTTTTAACGTGGGGTGGGGTCCCTTCGGGGGACCCACGGGGACGTAAACCTCGTCTACTGACGAGGTTACACTCCCATCTAACCCCCCTCCAATTTTACCTGATACGGATAACCTAACCATCGTAGATAATATATCGGATTCCAGAACGGATGTCGAAGAAGCAGCCGCGGCGGCATAACATGAGCTCGGAGTGCGTAAACACGTCCCTTACAGGGACGTTTTCGACTCAGCATTCGATTTTCCTTCGGAAATCGAATCTTCGAGTCAATAATAATAATAATACTAAATAATAATAATATAATGTGTATGTGTATGCGCACCGCGCGCACATATTATCTACCGGACTCTGCGTCGGTGCGATGATGCGGAACCGGAGGCTGAATCGGAACCGGAACCCGGAAATCGCGGCCGAACCGAACCGAAGGCGAGCTGCTGCTGCTGCCGCTGTAGAAGACTAGGGGGTAAACCACAGACAGACACAAAAAGTCTCTAAAGGAGACTGAATCGGATTCGAACGCAATGCAAGACGCTGACGGAAGAGGAGACGCTGAAGGTGACGAAGGATACGTAAAAGGGGTTTTAAAACAACTCAGAAGTGTTTCCTTCGGAAACACTTCTTCGACCTAATAATAATAATAATGTGTGTGTGTGTGCGTGCGCGCGCTCTCGCGCGCTGACGTAATCTCGGCTGCGCCGAGATTACGTCATCACGCTCGAACCCAACTCTCGTTAGGCCTAACTCAATCTCGATCACGCCACAAGGGCGTAAGCGCAATATCGGCGTCCAACCTCGGGGGTGACCCCCCTCTATATACATCCTACAGACTTTTGAAATTTACATCGGATTCGTCTTATCCCATATATAGATTATATTCCAAGTTTGAAGCAAATATCTCTTATACTTTTTGAGAAAAAGATGGTCGAGCTCCGGATGGCGCATCACTACTGTTAATGACGTTTTTATTAACTTGGAATTAAAAACAGAAAATATTTCATAGAAAATAAGAATTTTAAGAAATTCAGAATAAGAATAATTTAACTTTCTTCCCTAATTATAATATAATTCCTACTTTGAACGATTGAACTGGCCTGAATTTACGTAATATAATTTTTTTTAATTTTTTTTTCTAAAAAATCCTTAAAAATATATTTCAGTTCCATCATAAAGTTTAAAATAATTCCTCATTGCCTGAATATATGTAACAATTTTATTCAAACAGATTTATTTTTATATATATATATATATATATATATATATATTATATATATATATATATATATATATATATATATATAGACACCACACCCTTTCAGTGAGCTGGGCTTTTTCATCGGTATTTTTTTATATTATAATTATATACTATATATATATATATATATATATATACTATATATATATATATATATATACATATATATATATATATATATATATATATTTATATATATATATATATATATATAATATATATATAATATATATATATATATTATATTATATATATATATATATATATATATATATACTATATTTATATATACTATATATTTATATATATATAATAATTAATATATATATATATATATATATATATATATATATTATATATATATATATAATATAATATATATATATATATTATATATATATATATATATATATATATTATTATGTTATATATATATATATATATATATATATATATATATATATATATATATATATATATATATATATATATATATATATATATTATTTATATATTATATAAAATATATATATATATATCTACTATATATATATATAATATATATAATATGATATATATATATATATATTCAACTTCTATTGACTTACTGCTTTCTCTTTGAACTGCCTGAGAATATGTAATATAAATTTATTCAAAACAATTGTTCTAAATAAAACTTATCAATAAAAATCCTGCCTTTAACGATGTTCCTTAGATCCGATTCATTATTTTTAAGCAGAAAATAAGCTTCAACATTACTGACTAGGAGGGCAAAGCTATAATGTGCAGCGGCTCTTGCCAAAATTTTAGGAATAGCAATTTGATTGCCTCTTTAAATGTTAACTTTTTTCCGGTCAATTTTCATTATTCCATCTAATGCCTTATGGAATTCTACCTTTTAATTTTCTAGAGGATTTTTAGGTTGAATGTCATTTACTGGTAGATTGTCTTTTTAATTTTTTCAACGCTTTTCTGCATGCTCCAATTTTCCCCATTATCTGTCAAATTTGACTTCTTTATATTCATCTGACAAGATACTACAAAGGAGGTTTCCTGAAACTACTGAGCTATCTGACTCCGACCCAGATTTCTGTTCGATAGTGTTATTCATTTTAAGTCCTAGTTCACAAAGAGCATTCCTAGCTTTAATATCAGATCTTCAGTTCTGAGAAAGATCCTGAACAAAGATGGCCGACAAATGTATTTTATTTTCAGTTAACATTTTCCCTTCTTTTCATGGAATTTTTTTGTCATTTGCTAAAATAACTTCTCTATAAAAAATTTCCTGCAGTCAAGTCTTCTGATTGAGTATTTTTTGTTGTAAAGTATGGGTGTTTTAATAATTCTTCGAGGGTTTCGATGTTCCCACTGACTATCAGAGAGAGAAATTTTCAGGAGTACGCAGGTCCGGCACCCCATCATGCTACTACATATAATCTTGTTAGTTGCAGAGACTTTAGAAGATGTTAACATGTAATTCCAATCTTGGTCTTCTTCGACCTATATTTCACTTTTCCAGATTGATCTTACAGTACTTTCCATCAATTTTGGGGTAAGTGCTGCTTTTGCTAATTGTTCGCCTTCTTATAAGATTTGCTGCTAATGAATTATTGTGGAGACCATCAAACAGCACTTCTACTGTAAAAGTATGAACTCCACATCTTCATGTTGCAAATGTTAAACGTCATCGGAATATAGTCCTTTTTTTCATAGTTTTATCAGTTCATTCTGCAAAACAGCTATTTACTGTCTTCATTTTGGCATTCAATAAATCAGTATCACATTTACCAGCTTCCTGTTCTTCATCCTCATTGTCCTTATTTAATTTTTCAATAGTACTGATCATGTTTGATGCGTTATCCGTAACTATGCTAATTACTTGCCTCTTGGTTATCTAGATTCTTTAAAACGACAGTAACAAATTCTTGATATGTTAGCTAAATGTTACGGATTTGGTATCTTTTATGCAAACGTTTTAGTAAATATTGTTTTTAATCTTCTTCTACTATCTAATATTGGCAAATAATTTAGTCTTGTCCAATGTGTAAGCATCCATTTTAAAATGCATCAAAGCCCCAAAAAAAGCCAATTTTTGTTTAATTTTTTTGCTATCCGCTTTAACTAAACTAAATTTTTTAAAAACAAAATATTTTCCCGTCTAAAGGGACTTCCAGTTTCGAAGCCATGTCTTCCACACAGTGCTTTAAATCCTGGTCTTGTAAAGAAAACTAATGGGTCACTACTCGTTTAATCGAATCATTTATAATCAATTGTATTTTGAATTTCAACTTGACATAGACAATGAACAGTTTTTTGGGAAACTGAAAAGAAAGTTTCGCACTTTAAGTTTGAGGTTTGATAATTAAAGTTTACCCTTGATTAACCTTTTGCTTCATCTTTCTTTTTTAACAATTGCAGCAATGTCTGGATGATAGAGCGTTTTAAATGTCGCATTAATTTAAATGATCCAATAGATGTATTGTGACCCATGAGTAGCTGGAAGTTAGGTAGACTCTTTGTGGGCATGAATCGAACTAGATGTTTCCCTCAAATTTGTTAACCAAATTTCAATATTGACAAATTTTGAAAGTACTTTATCTTCAGATGATAATATATTAAGTAGATGGGGTGTTTTCGATTTTGATTTAGTTGACCATAAACTTTCTAAGGATATTAAACTTAATTAATTAAAGTTTTCTATAGGAAGTATCGAACCTTTTATATTATTGAATAATAAATATACATAGCAAATGTCTGAGAAAAGAATAATATATATATACTATATATATATTATATATAAATATATATATATATAATATATATATATATTCTATATATATATATATATATATATATATATATATATATTATATATATATAATATTAGTAGTATATATATATATATATCATTGGAATATAAGAATTGGAGGTGATCTCCTCATATATATATATATATAGCTATATTAATATAATATATATATATATATATATATATATATATATATTATATATATATATATATATATATATATAATATATATAATATTATATGGGACGATTATGAAATTTTGCCGATGAAGATGACGATGACGATTAATTAAATTTTGACGATGACGATGCCGATGACGATGACGATGACGATTAATTGAAAAAAGTATATTTTAAAATTTTTTTTTCTCTCTCTCATATATATATATATATATATATATATATATATTATATTATATATTATACTATTATATATATATATATATATATATAATTATATATTATATATATATATATATATATATATATATATATATATATATATATATAATATATATTATAAACATATAGACATTTAAATATTTATATATATATATATATATATATATATATATATATATATATATATATATATATATAATATATATATATATATATATATATAGGCTGTAGACAGGGGGTCAGGGGTTCAACCCCCGAAATTATTTAAGCGATTCAAAAGAGATTTCCTTAATAATAATAATAATATATAATAATATAATAATAATCAATAATATAATAATATAATATGAATAATCATAAATATAATAATAATAATAATAATAATGATAATAATAATAATATAATATAAATATAATATATAATAATAATAATAATAATAATAATAATAATATTAATAATAATAATAATAATAATAATAAAAATAATAATATTAATAATAATAATAATATAATAATAATATAATAATAATAATAATATATAATAATAATAATAATAATAATAATAATAATAATTAATGAAAATGAAAAGTAATTTATTAATGGAAATGAAGAGACATGCTTGTGGTCCGTAACTATTTCTTAGGTCAGTGGCTGTTCCTCATATATATATATATATATATATATATATATATACTATATATATTATATATATATATATATAATATATATTATATATATATATATATATATTATATATAATATATATATAATAATATAGTATATATTTCAATATTATAGTGAGTGAGTGAGTAGTATATATATATATTATATATATATATATATATATATATATATAGTAATATATATATATATAATATATATAATATATTATATATATATATATATTATATATATATAATATATATATTATATATATAAATTTATATAAATATATATATAATATTATAAATATAAATAAATTTTATTTTTATATATATATATTAATATATATATATATATATATATATATATATATATATATATATATATATATATATATATAACTATAATAAAATATTTAGACCAGGGAGCTTAAATGTAAGGTTTCAGTTTGCATATGATAAGCAAATTGGTACCTCAGTAAGGAATATACTGATGGATTGTATAAAGATTTAAAGATAAGGAGGGAGCTGTAATCGTTGATGGATGAGCAAGGCTCATTCCTTCTTCAGCTAAATCTTTCTTCTCCTCATAATCCATGGTTTTCGTCGTGCTTTGTTCTCTGGGGCATTCAGGCTAGGACAGTGCGTATTGGGTGGAAATTTCGTTTCTCCACTATTCACTCTCGCTAATTTTCATTCAGCTAGAAATCGTTGCAAGGGATACTCTTCGCTTTCATCAAACGAAAGTGCACTTACACCTCCTTGGTTCTCGATCTGCTGGACAAAATCGTTTCTGGCTTTTTTAGCACTCTGTATATCTGCTTTCCTCCTCTTATTCGATCTGATGATTCTGTTGCTGATTCTAAAACTGAAAAGGCCAATTTCTTCGGCCTTCTATTTTTCTCTAACTCAACCCTGGACAATTCTGGCATTCCTCTTCTTTCCTTCTCTCTCAGGTGTCCTATGCATTTGCCTGTGATTACATTTGATCGGTTGCATGGGCCCCTTAAATCTATGAACGTTAGGAAGGCGGGTGGCCCGGATGGTATTCCTCCCCGGCCTTAGGAAGTGTGCTGACCCCGCCCCTCGTTCAAATATACTCTCTATGTCTCAATACTAGCACTTCCCTCGTGTGGAAGCTCGAACATGTTCCAGACCTATTCACAATATAGAAGCCGCACTGATCCTTCCTAACGTACTAACTAACTAAAGCTCTCACTTGAATTCTATCTAAGATCTTTGAACCCTCAAACCTCACTTCTTAGACCATCTGAAATCTATTCGATCGCCAGTACGGCTTTCGGCGCTTTCGAGGGTCTACTGGCGATTACTTCCTATCTAACCGATATGGTATTTCCCGCTCTTAAGAACTACGGGGAGACTTGGGTGGTGGCGCTTTGACTATATCCAAAGCATTTGAACCGAGTATGGCACGTGTCCTGCCTCCAAGTCTCCTCCTTTGGGTTTTCTCCTTCTCTTTGCTTACTTATGTCTATTTTTCTTTCAAACCGCTCAAGTACGGATGTTGTTTGATCGGGGCGACTTTCTTCTTCTTTTTTCTGTAATATGTGGTGTTTCTCAGGGTTCTGTCTTATCTCCTACTTTTATTCTAACTTTTCATTAATGATCTCTCACCCTGCACCTCTAACTCTATTCCATCATATGCGATAACTCACCCTTCATTCTCAACTCAATATCAATTCCGCTTCCTTTTACTTTAGAATTGCCAATCTCGTCTTATCCTTTCCGATTCTATTCTCGCTGATCTCGATAGAATTTCCGGAATGGGGTGGTACTCACCTTGTGAAATTCATTCTTTAAAAGCACAACTTCTACAAATCTCATTCTCCAAAACACTTTCTAACTTTCCTATCTCTTTTCGACGGTTTCTCTCGTTTCTCCTGTTGACAATATAAACATCCTTGGTCTTAACATAAACAAAAAAATTCTTGGAAAACCTGCTCGTCACAACGGTTTTGCTAGGGCGGGCTCAAAGTGAACTGGAAGTTCTGCTTAGACTGCGAGACTTTTTTTCTCTTTTTCAAGTTGCTCCAGCTATACAAGGGTCTCATTCGCCCATGTATGGAGTACTGCTCTCATATCTGGGGGGGGGGCTCTGGTTTACCCGGCATTACTGGACAGTTGTCGAGTCAAAGGCAAAAGACCTATAAACTGTTCTGTACTTTCCAGTTCACTTGACCCTCTATGCTTTATCTCTATCCTATAGGTACCGCAGCGGCAAGTGCTCGAGGAACTTATCATTCTTCTCGCGTACCACCTACCTTACCATGCCCGTCGTTACACAGGGGCTGTATCTGCGCACGGATCCTCCAGAGAAGTTTTGTGTTGACATTGGTAACTCAGGCTAGTTCGTTGTGGTGATTCCTTCTTTCTCACCACTCTGTTCAATGGAATTCTCTTCCATCATCTGTATTTCCTGCTGAATTTAATCTCCTCATTTTAAAGCCTGCGTCTGTGCTTCATATGCGTAATTTGCTCTTGAGGGTGAACTTTTGAGCGTACTATACCCCCCTCCTTGAATAGAGCTCTGCCCGTGAATGGTGGTGACAACTGTAAAAAAAAATCCTTGGGTAGGCAGATATGTGGCAAATGAACTGAATCTCCTACTCACACCTTCCAAAACATCATTCTTATTATCCCAGATAAATCGCACTCTCTTCAACATTACCCTCAGAATGGACTATATGTCGCAACCACACAAATTTTGAACTCCAGTTTCAAACTTAAATTTATCCTTTAGCTTCTAGTACTCACACACACAAAATCTACTATAGCTCTCTACCACAAGTCACTCATCAAATTTGCAACTCCTTCTCTCCGCTTTTCATTCTTTCACACAACACAAACACATTTCCCACCTCAACGCACTCCATTTTCACACCGTTTCATTTCATTTTGTTCAGTCCCAGCGAGCAAAATCAAATTTTGGACCTTTCTGAGAGAGTACATCCATCACCTCTCTCCACTTCTCCTCAATCATTTATTCCTCTGCAATTTCATATGCCATACGATTTATCGCATTTTCGCACAAAGCTAGAAGGCCGTTTACGGCGATCACGACCTTCTCCGAGGCATGCATTAAAGCATTCCTGGCAAAGAAAGTGGTAGTGGGGCAGCCATGCCAACTACCACCGTCCTGTAGTCGCCTTCTAATCTGACACGCAGGACAAACGATTTGGGCAATTTTTTTTCTCCCCACACATAGGGATATAAGGGATAGGATGTTCCTGTAAGGATAATGTCAGAAGAGGGTGTGGATATAAGTATCGTATATGAATATGTGTGATATAAGGTTGCTGTTTTCTAAAATATTGTCTGGTGGAGGATGAAGTTTTGAACGAACGGGAGCCAGAAAGGCGAACATTTTGGCATTGGGAAATATTTATATACTACCATAAGCATATGGGGTATATTATATACCGGTAATA
>JABUQX010105457.1:35000-40000 GCA_015478945.1 Trachelipus rathkii
CTTCCCATTATTAGAATCCCTGGAGCCTTACTCTCAGATTCTCACCTTTTTCATCAATCTCTCTGTCTTTTTGGGATATAGAGTCGAATCTTTTATTAGAAATTAGTGGCAGAGTCCGTGGAATTAAAATATGGACATAATTTTCTTAATTTTCATCTGATTTATATTAAGTAAATGACGAAATGCAGAATTGAACGAGCTCTAAAGCGTCAACTTTGAACGCTTTTCTGTGTTTCCGATTGTTTTGAATCATCATTTGAAGAAAAATCGTGATTTTAACATTTTTAAATACAACCTCTTTGTCGAAATGACTTTAAAACTGATATGTGATTCTTCAGATGAATTTTTTGATATCTGCCTTCAAATTTTTTTTTTTTTATTACCAACACCCAAAAAAGCAAGTGAATTTTTTTTCCACTTTTGTTCATCCGATCAATATGAAATTTTCAGGGCATATGAGATTTGAAGAGATACGCCTTTTTTTATTTAGATAATTTATATAACTAAAGTAAATCGGACGAATGACGCAGCCGTAGTTTCGGGTAATGAAGAAAGTTCATTCCCTTTATTGACCTGCTTCGGTCCTCCTTCTCGATGTTTGTTTAAATATATATATATATATATATATATATATATATATATATATAGATATATATATATATATATATATATATATATATATATATATATATATATATATATATATATATTTTTATAATCTATATATATATATATATATATATATATATATATATATATATATATATATATATATATATATATATATATATATATATATATATATATATATATATATATATATATGAATGATTTATATCACGTCACGGCTTTAATGGCAACATAACAGTATGAAGTCATACCGCATGATAACAAAAGAGTGTGACAAAGTGGACTTGACCCTTTCAAAAAGGGGGATATAGGGTGTTGCCACTCATTTGTGTTGGTCCTTCCTTAGCATTGATGATTAAAAGAGAATGCGAGAGGCGATAAAGTATCGAAAGTTGATAGAAAGGCGCAATAAATGTGATGGGCTGGAATCATATCCGCAGCGACCGGCCTGGAATATCTGTCAGGGACCAAGAAGAGGGCTCAACTGTATCATAAACGCGTAGAGATTTAGTCTAACATTCTTGTTATTTTTTTATGATAAAAGTATATATGTTTCTGTGCCTCTAAAAACCCGTCAGGAAAGAGCGTGGGAAGATCTGGTAATTTTAAGCTGAGAAAGAACCAAATTTGGCAACCGTTGGAATAGCTCTTGCTACTATATATATATATATATATATATATATATATATATATATATATATATATATATATATATATATATATATATATATATATATATATATATATATATATAGTATATATTTATATATATATATATATATATATATATATATATATATATATATATATATATATCTCTATATAATATATATATATATATATATATATATATATATATATATATATATATATATATATATATATATATATATATAAATATATATATATATATATATAGTAAAGATAGTTATATATATATCTATATATATATATATATATATATATATATATATATATATATATATATCGCTGTTTATGAAGCAAAAATTGCAATTAAGATTGAAATGAAAGGGACCATGAAAATAAACTAAAAATATCGGTTACATCAAATAAGCTAATTAATAATATTAAAGAATGACAGACAACTTTTAAAAACCTTTTTTTAAATTATTTTGAATTTTATTATTATTATTATTATTATTATTATTATTATTATTATTATTATTATTATTATTATTATTATTATTATTATTATATTATTATTATTATTATTATTTTTTATTATTATAATTATTATTATTAATTATTATTATTATTATTATAATATAACTATTATTATTATATATCAGTTATTACTATTATTATTATTATTATTATTATAATTATTATTATTTTAAAATTATTATTATTATTATTATTATTATTATTATTATTATTATTATTATTATTATTATTATTATTATTATTATTATTATTATTATTATTATTATTATTATTATTATTATTATTATTAGAGTCGATGTTGTCCTTTAAGATTAATTATTTATTAGTGTTTTTGTTATTAATGTTCTTGTCGTTATTATTGTTAATGATGGTAACGTTGGCAGTAAACGATGACAACGTTGTTAGAAAACACTAATGTAATAGATCAGGAAACAGAAGAGAAATCTTTGCAATGACAGAGAGTGAAAACAGCTTTATAACCAACCATTTTTAATCTTATAAGGGCTAAAGTTGAGACTTAAAATAACTTAATCTGGTACAAATATTAATAGTGGTTTGATAAAGAAGAGTAGTAGGGAGGGGATTCCGGTAGTGTCCTTTGGGGGAAAAAATGATTACCCAAATTTTTTACTCCATATTGGAGGCCTCCCTTGGGGTAAAAAATGATAACCCAAATTTTTACCTGACCTTGACCTTTTTTGGCACCGTAATTTTTGGCACCTTCGAAGAAGGGGTGTGCCAGCCGGATGTGGAGCATCCGTCGTACGTGTCACCCCCCTATTTTGCCCCCCCTAATTTTTGAGAACCCCCTTTTTGAATATTTGACCTTTTGTATTCTACGGTCCATTTTTGAGAACCCTAATTTTTTGAGAACCCTCTTTTTTTTTTTTTTTTTTTTTTTTTTTTTTTTTCTTCAGACAACAAGAAGTTATTATATCACTACCATTTTATTTTTTTTTATTTTTTTTCATTTTCTTTTTTTTTTTTTTTTTAATAGTAACCTTTTGTTTTTTCTTTGCATCCGCTATTTTGTTTTATATTGCGTTTTTAATTATCGTCATAATTTTCAATCGTCGCTTTCGTCGGGATATCGCAATTTCATCGTCTTCGCCATCGTCGCGTTTTTTTGTTTTTTTTTTTTAACAAATTCCGCGGAGTCCGTCGCATTCGTAGCAAAGAACCACGCACAAAGAACCGCTACATAGAACCGCTAAGTAGCAAGGCCAATAGCTAAGGTGTACTTTCATACGTTGTAATTATTATTATTTTAACTTGAAACAACGAGAATTAAGGTTTAGTATTATATTTTTACGAAAACACTTCGTTTTTTATTAAAACTTATACCAAATATTTTATTGATTCTCCGAGAACCGCACTATATTTTCAAATTCATCTTTCACTATATATATATATATATATATATATATATATATATATATATATATATATATATATATATATATATATATATATATATTTTATCTATATATATATATATATATATATATATACTTACTTCCTTACGCTTTTATGCAAAAGGAATTATTTGGTTTTTTTAAAATATTGTAAAGGAATATTGTTTCATCAAACTGGCCAGGTCTGCAATGTAACTATATTCTTTACAGCCCTTGTACAAGAGCTTCCTCTTCACCTTAAAGGTGCAAAAGGGATTCTAAATAAATAAGGGAATTCGAGTTTTTCAAAATCTCCATGCCCTTATTAATCTTCCCAAATAACTATTCATAATTAACATAGCCTGAAGTTATAATACATATCTTTTCAAATTTATAATAAAATAATTTAACATATTTTTAATTAAATAAAATAAAAATATTTATTTAATATTTATCCAGAATATAATAAATATTTTTCTCCGAGGGGCTAACTAATATAATTTATTTATTAACTAGTCCAATTTATTTATTTCACTACTGTATATATATATATATATATATATATATATATATATATATATATATATATATATATATATATATATAAATTTATATATATATTTTTATTTATAGAGAGAGAGAGAGAGAGAGAGAGAGAGAGAGAGAGAGAGCCATATATATATATATATATATATATAAAATGCTATCTGGCATCCTCTCTGAAATCCTGAACACGCCTTCCTCTCTCGAAGAGTTTTTATATTTTTCGTTTTATATGTTTCGTACAGGATATTGCACATATAGGAGTTAATTCATAATATACAATTTAAACTTGTAAATAAATACATTTATAACATTTACAATATTTTATAATGTATTTTATTTGAATATACTTTCTCTAATGCATCTAAACCGATTTCGAAGACAAACGTGGAATCATTATTTTTATCTCGTTTGTGTAGCATTATTAGCACTGGGTGTGCGTATGAAAAACAAAATCTAAAATACAAAAAACTGATTTTGAACGTGACGTTACAGCAACATAACAGGACAATATAACATGAGAATTTTTTTAGAAAAAATACCTGCCGATGTCTGTGCTAAAAGCCTCAAGATCAACTTGAATATTATTACCAACATTAAGCAAGAGAAGTTTGTTCCATAGGTTTTATATATATATATATATATATATATATATATATATATATATATATTATATATATATATATATATATATATATATATATATATATATATATATATAAATGCTATCTGGTATCCTCTCTGAAATCCTGAACACACCTTCCTCTCTCGAAGAGTTTTTATATTTTTCGTTTTATATGTTTCGTACAGGATATTGTACATATAGGAGTTAATTCATAATATACAATTTAAACTTGTAAATAAATACATTTATAACATTTACAATATTTTATAATGTATTTTATTTGAATATACTTTCTCTAATGCATCTAAACCGATTTCGAAGACAAACGTGGAATCATTATTTTTATCTCGTTTGTGTAGGATTATTAGCACTGGGTGTGCGTATGAAAAAAAATCTAAAATACAAAAAAACTGATTTTGAACGTGACGTTACAGCAACATAATAGGACAATATAACATGAGATTTTTTTTAGTAAAATACCTGCCGATGTCCGTGCTAAAAGCCTCAAGATCAACTTGAATATTATTATCAACATTAAGCAAGAGAAGTTTGTTCATAGGTAGCTTTATATATATATATAATATATATATATATATATATATATATATACATATATATATATA
>JABUQX010105457.1:42500-45440 GCA_015478945.1 Trachelipus rathkii
TAGGATTCGTCCTAGAGTAAGTTTCTATATTATTTCTTAAGCGTTATTATATTCATAGACGCTATTACAATAGATATTCTTATATATATATATATATATATATATATATATATATATATATATATATATATATATATATATATATATATATATATATATATATATATATATATATAAATATACTTATAATGCTATTTCATTACAGTGTGATAATATTGGTACTGCCAGTACCCCTTGTGTCAACAAAGTCGGAGGTGGCCGGGATGCAATTAGGCCTGTTAAGAGAAGACTGTTGGCTGAGCTTGAACGTCGCAAACGTCGCCAATCAGACTTAAACACTGAGGCACCCAATGAATCTCCAAATACACATGAAGAGCCCCCCACCCCCTTATCTGAAACGAATATCCCAACTTCGGAATCTACGGTAAGTTATGATCTAATTATTCTATATATTACTGAAAAATATTACTGAAAAATGCTGTTACATAATAGTATGTATTCGATTGTTTATGTATTTTCATTCTTTTTCTCCTTTCAACAGAAATCATCTGCAACCGCTTGCCGTAAACAATCAGACTTAAATACTGGTGAAGCCGCTGAATCTCCAAATACACATGAAGAACCCCCCACCCCCTTATCTGAAACGAATATCCCAACTTCGGAATCTTCGGTAAGTTACAATCTAATTATTCTATATATTACTGAAAAATATTGTTACATAATAGTATGTATTCGATTGTTTATGAATTTTCATTCTTTTTCCAGAAAAAACGGAGGCAGAAAGGGACGGATTGTAGATGACGGGGCTGTTGCGGGTCCTTCACGTATAGAGGTGTTTCATGACGATGAGGAGGAGGTTGATGAACCGCCTACACCTTTCTCGACAGAATTATTGAAAGTTACGCGTGAAGGATCTACGCGTAATTCTGGAATTATCGACCACCACCGCTACAGAGTACGTGTCGATACAACCCAGATCTTTAACGGAATTCGCAACATTAATGACGTACTAGTAGGGGTCATTCACAGTGTGATAGAACAGGTACGAGGAACAGTGGTATATCGGGAATATACCCTCCGTGCAGGATTCCTTTTTACAGATAGGAATGGAGGTCAATTCCATATACGAATTCCTCATGAAGAGATATCTCGACCAAATCTGGCTCAATATTTGTCGGATCGTTTTCTAGAACTCTTTCAGTCTGGTGACCAAGCCATGCTGGACGATTTTGTTGTAGATGTTCAGATATGTCATAATCCAGAGGGTAATGGGCCCATTGACCCTTCTTCGGTAAACTTTATACACCCTTACAATAATACAGTACACCTTGGTATAAATAACATGAATAGGTCAATAACAACCAGTGTAGGATGCGGATTCCGAGCTATAGCTGCATGCTATAAGCTCCACACTCATGTACCTAAAAAGCCAGGCCAAGCTGCGCCTAAAATAAAAAATTTTTTCCCTAACGATCTACATGAAATAGGTAAAGATATTGCAGATCGATGCGGGTTGACTTATGATGAACCCCTATAGGCAGATGATTTTACAGTAATAGAGGAAAAATTACAGTGCAGGATATTTGTTTTTACTAAAGATAAACATGATAAACTCGAGATAATGTTTAAACCACACGAGCAGAATAGGGACTTACCTCTCTTTGTAATAGGATATGATTCCGAGGAAACCCATTATTATTATCCTTTTCCTGGAGATTCAATCAAGATAGCTCTAGGCAGCGTAGTTCCTAAGAATATCAAGGGTCCTGTTTTTTGCCATCTATGTTATAGCTTCACTGACCATTTAATTAATCATTTACAATCAGAGTGCACTGAATACAGGTGCGGACAATGCTTAACTTATAAATGTAAAGCTTTGCCGGGGGACACATCTACGCTTTTACATTGTGATAAATGCAATCGGGATTTCTATAATGAGGATTGCCTTGAATTGCATAAAGACCTCACGTGCAAATACCTTAAAGTATGTACATTATGTGACAGTGAGACAGTAGCTGATAAAAAAGGCTGTCACCGACATGACTGCATGCATATTAAATGTGGAATGTGCGATGAGAAGTATGGAATAGAGGGTGATAATCACCAATGTTTTATGAAGAAAATCAAGGTTCCAACAGATAAAGCTTTCGCCAAGCGTAAGCCCACCTTTACCTTCTATTACGATATCGAAACCTATAATCATAATAAGCGTGAAGAGGAAGGAGGACGCGTAAAAACTGACATGCTTCCCTATATTCTAGTGAGTATGTTAGTATGCAATAACTGCGGGGAGGAGGAAATAGACAATTCATCACCATGTGAGACTTGCGGTACGGCTCGGACTGAAATATTCAAACTGAATCTGGAAGCAACAGAAGAGTATGAGAAGTGTCCTGTCGATCTTTTTCTCAACTATATATTCAGATTTGCTGAAAAACACAAGAAGTCAAACATACTAGTTGCGGCTCATAATGGCGGTAAGTTCGACAATCAGTTTGTTTACAGCAAACTGCTTGCCCGACCTACCGTCCATTCCATATCCTCCAACCCGGTGAAACGTGGAACCAAAATTATAACTATGACAGCTAACCACAACATCCATTTTAAGGACACGTTAATGTTTATGCCCTGTGCGCTGAAAAAACTCCCTAAGTGCATGGGCCTTTCAGGTGAGGTTTCTAAAGGATTCTTTCCTTACCGTTTTCTTACCCTCGAGAATATAAATTACAAGGGAAAAATTCCGGCTAAGGAAACCTTTGAGACACATCGTATGTCCGACAGTGAAAAGGCTGATTTTGATCGTTGGTACCAAACATTTAACGATAAGGACTACGATATCATGAAGGAATGTATTTCTTATTGTGAACAGGATGTTAATATTCTTCGACAATCCTTCGAGAAATTCAGGGGTATCTTTCTTAAGGACCATAAAGTTGACTG
>JABUQX010105458.1:0-35000 GCA_015478945.1 Trachelipus rathkii
TAATATATATATATATTATATAGTATATATTATATATATATTACGTATATATATATATATATATATATATATATATATTTGACAGTGCTTTACGGGTCAGTCGCTTAAGTGGCCTATGAAAATGTATATATGAGAGAAGAAATGTATATATTTTTATATATATAATATTATTATAATATATATATATTATATATATACTATATATATATATATATCAGTGGCCGTAGTTAAGCGATAGGCTGGGTAGGCATTGCCTACTAAAAAATAAAAGAACAATTAATAATTAAGAAAAACAAAAAAAAATATATTAAAAAATGTTAATATAAAGAAATGCATTAGAAAATTAATCTACAAAATCTTAAAGAAAATAATAAAAACAAAAAATGAGCTATTTATGCTTTGGCCTTCCCTATCCACTGTTTAACTTTCATACGCACATAGGCGTAGCTGCGAATAAAAGTCTATCCATTACTTTTTTGTATATAAAGGGAGGCAAGCCTCCTGCTCGTCGGTCGTACTCTCAGTGCGTTCATTAGATGTCTTGCCGTTTGGGCGTTGTTCCATATCGCAAGGGCTATTTTTTAAATTGTCTTTTGGAACCGTTTTCCGACTGTGCAATTTTACTCTCTTATTTTATTATTGATTATTATTATTGTGTATCTTATTATTATTATTATTATTATTATGTATTATTATTATTATTATAGCGTTCATTTCTACTCTTATTTAATTATATTATATATTATTATTATATTATTAATAATAATTATATAGGTATATATTAATATATATATATTATATATATATATATATATTATATATATACATCTATATATATATAATATATATATATATATAGTATAATTATATATATAATGATATATATATATATTTTCTGACCTACCATGTATAAAACATCTAGCTAGCCACTGATATATTATATATATATATTAATATATAGTATTATATATTAATATATCTATTACCTGTGTATAGTACCCGATATCACTAATGTGTGTGCCTCTCAACTATTAATGTATATTATAATATATATATATATATTACTATTAATATATATATAGTAATCCGGTGTTCTACCTAGGTAACCGGTACCTAGACTTTAAAAAGGCCGAAGCCTGTGTACTGGAGTACAATCAAATCAAAACCTAACCGAGAATGAATCGTCCTTTGCCCCCAACGGAAACATAACCTAAATTTATTGTGGTTGCCCCCACCTAAACCTAACCTAGACAGTTTTTTATGTAAAAAAATTGTTAATATTCACATTAAATAAGAAAAATAAAATATAAAAAACAATAACAAGTATGATATATATATATATATATATATATTATTATATATATATATATGATTATATATATATACGTATATATATATATATATATAATATAATTATATTATTATATATATATATTTTATATATATATCATATAATATATATAATTTATATATTATATATATATTACGTCAACAAGTTTCAAATTTTTCGCAGGGCTTCAAAAAAAATTTTAAATCCTTCATCTCTTCTAATATCAGCCATAATTTTTTAGTTTAATTTACATTAAACTTACCAATGAACAGGTTATATTTCTCACCTTGTTTATTAAACTCACATGAAATATCAGATTGTATATCAAACTTTTTTCTTCTAAGATTAACTTGTTAGATTGCAAAAAAAAGCCAATAAAAGGACTTTCATCACTTATTAAAATCATAAAAATATAAAAATATAAGGACATTAGTGCATTTAAAACACATGTTGTCACAACAAACTTATCTTCAAACTGACAAAAAATAATATTTTCCCATAGCATAGCCCATTTCATACCCTGTAGCCATTTTCAATATATTGTCAGCTTTTTCAAAACAAAATATACCCAACACATACGAACATATATTATATATATATATATATATAGTATATATTTTATATATATATATTTTTTTATATAGATATAATATAATATAATAGTATATTATATATAATATATATAGTATATAATATATATATATATATATATATACCTATATATAGTATACAAGTATAATATATATATATATTATTATAAGGTATATATATATATTATATTTATAGTATAGATATATATATATAATTACTATAATATATATATATACATAATATATATAGATATTGTATATAATATAATATACTATATATATATAGTATATATATATAATGGATTTTATTTACCCTTGGATGTAATCAAAATCTAGGTTTAATAAAATTTAGTTTATTACACGATGAGTACACTGTTTGTTAAAAATTGTAAATTAAAACACGATCAATAAAATAATTTTTTCTTCACATGAGTAGTATGGTGAGAGTTGCTACGATTAGCTTTTACCTTCCAGTAAAGCCTCTTTCAGGTCGTCTTATTAAGGCCTCACACCATCAAGTGAAGGATGTATACTGGCAGTATAAATCCTTCACTTGAGTGGTGGAGCCTTATAAGCACGACCTGAAAGAGGCTCTTACTGGTGTGTGTCTTTAGCAACTCTCCCATACTACTCATGTGCAAGAAAAGATTATTGAATCGTGTTTTAATTTACAGTTTTTAAGGAAACAGTTGCCGTACTCATCGTGCAATAAACTAAATTTTAAACCTAGATTTTGATTACATCCAAGGGTAAATAAATCTCTTGTTCTTGTTTTTTGTAGTCTAGGAAAATAAAACAATATATATATAATATATTATATATATATATATATATATATATATATATGATTATATATATATATATATATATAGTATATATATATATATATATATATTATATATATATTATAATATATATAGTATATATATTATATATATATATATATCAGTGGCGTGTCGCGTGGAAAAATTCTTGAGTAGGGCAAATCAAAATTTGATATATATATTTATAAATTAATATATATAATATATATATAATATATACTATATTATAATATATATATATATATTTTATATATATATATATATATATATAATATATTATATATATATATATATAATATTATATATATATTATATATATATATATATATAAATTGATTATTTTTTGGACTTACATTTATTTATTATAGATGATCAAATTTTCTTCCTTTTCGAATGGTTTCATATATAAAATCAAGTGAAATTAAATAATATTTTACATGTTGAAATTTTAATTATGGCCTACAACACTCAGGAAAGCATTTAAGCAATTTTTTAATTGAACTAAATCGATACGAATCCAATATTACCCCCTATTTATAAAAATCTAAACAGCTCAATTTTATTTAAAAACACATAAATCAGTAATAAATTAAATATTTATAAATAATTAAATATTGTGAAAATGGTGATTATTACTAACTCCAACACAATACATCCCCACTAATAACGCCAAAATACAAACTTCTGCCGAGGCAAATTATAGGTAGCCTAGAAAGGAATGGACTCATCAGGCGAGGGTCTTGGCAGCTCTGCATTGCAAGTATGAGTCAATGACTTTTTTAGAATTTATTAAATTAAATAAGTCGGTATAAGAGATGATCAAGTAGCATAAAATTAAACTAATTAGTTTAATTAATATTATTAAGTATTGTTATTTCTTGCAAAATGTAATTTAAAATTGGGATTTTAAAAAAAAAATGACTGCTAACAACTCGTCAGGCACATCCACAAGTTTGCCTTAGAGCTAAACGAAACGAAATATTTTTTTTTTCTCGGAAATGTAATAGTTCCCTCTGAATCGTTAATATAAAAAAAGGAAAATCGAAGTTGAAATTTGAGCATAATTTTCGAAAGGTCGCCTTCGTACTGAAATTATATAATATATATATATATATATATATATAATATATATAATTATATATATATAATATATAATATATATGATATATATATATATATATATATTATATATAGTATATATATATATATATATATATATATTATATATATATATTTATATATAAAATACTGGCGTTTTTAATATTTTTGTTCACTAAAAAGCAAGGTAGCGTTGCCTTACTCTGGCCTAACCCCTGATAAAAGCCGCCAGTGATATATTATATATATTATATAAATATATATATATATATATATATATATATATATATTATAATATATTATAGTTATAATATATATATTATATATTATATATATATATATATATAAATATAAGTATTGATAAATATATTGAGCTGTTAATATATTATATATATTTATATATATAATATATATATATACTTATATTATATATAATATATTAGTTATATATATATATATATCCCACATCATACTGTAACTGTGTAAACATTACGCAGTGTTACGTCAGAGTATACGTCACTTACGCAAACTGAAAATCAAAATTTTTGACGTACACCACATTTGCAGTCATCCGCTCAACTAGAAAATTAAAACTTAAATTCTCGCTCATTCCGTAAAACATCTCGGAATATAATATTATAATATATATATTATATATAATATAGTATATTATATAAATATGTATTACACTATTAAGACAGGAGTTCTCATATAATGTTTTCCATATAATATATTTATGTATAAACTTTTTTATCAAATGTAGAAGATTTTTGGTGTTTGAGATATTTTTGATATTGCAATTTTTTAGTTACGATTTCTTTAGGTGTTGCCAGAAAGAAATTAAGAAATGTCCTATTATGTAAAAACGAATTAATTTCAAAATATATGTTATATATATTCATAACTATATATATATATAATTATATAATATATAGTATATATATATATATATATATATATAATATTATATAATATATATATATATATATATATATTATTATATTTATAATATAGTAATACCAAAATTTCTACACCTTAGTTTTCCTGGATGCTTCATGCAACGTGAATTTCATCTAGGTTACGTTTGCATTGCTTTGCAACGTTATCCGCTGGTTAGGTTGCATTCTCGCAGCGTGTATCCGTCTAGGTTAGGTTCTACTGTAAATATTTATTTAGTTTAGTTATTGATTAATTTATTGATTTAGAGGAAATAATTGATTTAAATAATATATATATATATATTATATATAATTATATTATATATATATTATATTATAAATATATATATAATATATATATTATATTAAAATATTTATATACTATAATTATTAATATATATATATATATATATACGTACTATATATTCCTCAATCGTCCATACGTTTGTGTTCGAACTGACTCACTGAGTCACGTGGAGACTCAGGCACGTGACTCAGGGAAGCGACTCGGTTTGGTTACACACACAAACGACGAAATTGATTTGAAAAATTGCAATTTTCCCAATTATATATATATATATATATATATATATATTATATATATTTATATATATAGTATTATTTATTTATATATATATTATATATATATTATATATAATATATAATATATATATAATATATATATATATATATGTATATATATATATATTGCGCTACTTCTTTTAAAAGGCATGTACAATAAAAAGACACAAACTCGCTGGAACCCTGCAGTGTTTCCACGTGTTAGATTTAAACTTCAATAGAAGGAGCGCAAGAGTTCCGCCAAAAGCTGCCTTTTTTTCATGATCCAAAAGAACATGTTAATTTTTTTGTTTAAGGTGCGGTCGACGGAGGGACAGAGGGGGGCCAAGTCCCCCCATCGTCCCCCAGTAGGGGGGTCGTGGGGGGGGGGGGGCGGGCGGGGGGGGGGGGGCTGGCAAGGCACCTTGACTCGTGCCCCCTTGCCTTGTTGAGTATTCTCATAGTAAAAAAAATTAAAAAAAAACAAAAAAAAAAAAAAACAAAAAAACTTTTTTGGGAATTCTACGCTCTATTGTCTTGAAATAATAGAAAAAAAATCGATTATATCGTCTCGTTCAGTGATATATCGGCTTAAAGACAAGTTCATAATATATTAATATATATATATATAAAAAACGAGGAAATGTTTCATATATTTATTATATGTCTATATTAGTTATATTATATATCTATATTAGTTATATTATATATCTATATTATTATATAATATAGTTTCACATATTAATTATAATATGGTTCAGCTCTAGAAGAGCCACAATCCATATCTCAAAAACTACAAAACAAGCTACCAGAGAAAAGGAAATACATTGCCGGAATGCGTCCAATTTTAGTGCGGAAATGTAAAAAGAAAAAAATAAAAAAAAAAAAAAAAAAAAATTTATATCCAAAAACTACAATAGCTATACAGCGAAAAGGAATACTTTTTTGGAATCTGAACAAAATTTTGGGATATTGAAAATGTTAAAAAAATAAAAATTATAATTATTTGTTAATTAATTATAGTAAGATGATTAGAGCGGCCTATGGTAGAGACCCTTTTATTGGTTACTTGTGAAAATAAATAGACTTTCTATTAAATTTTGCTTTTTTTTTTTAACCTAAGAATACCCAAGGGTATAACCGCACCGATGGAACTCCGGGTCCAGCGTCGCCTCCGGAGGGAACTCCGGCGGTAGGTACTAATTTCCGCACTCCCTCTCGCTCTGGGATGGTATCTCTCTTCCACGCTTCCATCGTCTGTTATGAATATTATATGGTGTGACCTCTTTGTCGCTGGGTAAATGCTAACCGCGCATTAATACCATTCATATACGAGGTATGGAAAAGGTCCACTCCTGTGTTCCCCGTCGGTTAATACAGAGTCTTCCTCAATAAAATTGCCACAGCATTCGCCTGAAAACTACTCTATATTAAAATATATACAAATAATATTCATCGGACCCCATATCATATACATACTGTGACGGAGCCTAACCTCCCCCAAAAAACATATCAGCTTATATAAGATAGATATATATATATATGTGTTATTTATTCTCTTCCTCTCTCTCCTCTCTCCGCCGGAACAATCATATTCAGAGATATATACAAGATATAGATATGGAATAATATATCGCTAGTTGCTCGTTGAGATTTGATTTTTTTTTTTTTTTTTTTTTTTTCTCTTGTGTGTTCTCCCTCTCTTATACAGTTTACACATAAGGGTATATTGCCAGTCTAGCCATCTCTCTCCCTGTTTCTCTCAACATGTTTTTTTATAGTTCTCTCTATAATATACTGGGGGAAGTTATTGCTCTTTCTTAGAGGGCTTTGGTACTCATTTATAATATAAATATATAGAATAATAATTTAAATATACTCTCTCTCTCAATATTGATTCTTTGTCTATAACTAGTAGGAATTAATACTTACTCATATTGTGGTGACTCCTCTGTGATATGAATTAGTGGCATAATTAGTATTTTATAATAATATAATATTTTTAATAGTTACTCTTTCAGTATATTCTTTAATTAATAATATACTACTCAACACTCAGTAAAAGACCTATTGATCTATCATATTACCTAAATATTTATAGGATCATATATATATATATATTTATATATATAGCATATACTATAATTATTATAGTAGTAATAATGTATGCAAATGGAAGAATATATTTAAGGCGAGGTGGATAAAAAAAATTTCGGCAGATAGCCTCTATATAACATAAATAATGTTCTAGGGGTGTGAAATGAGGTTAGGTTAGGTGTGCTCGCCATTAGTGTATGAACTATTTGTCTCGCTATATATTACAATGAACGTTATTAATGTGTTGTAGTCTTATATAGTTCTTCCTATTTACAAAAAAATATAATTATAACTCACGTATTTATTAAAATTACAAGAAAACAAAGATTTGCTATATCTTATTTCAAAATTACCTTATTTTTCGTGTAACAGAAAATAAAAATAGTTGAAGAGAATATGGGAGGAGAAAGAGATGGGAACGGATGTGGTGAGAAGAGTTCTGAGAATGGCTCGGTTAGTGCAAATGGTCGAAGTTGAGTTGTGAAATTATATTATTACGTCTCACTGACCTGCTGTACTCTCTCCTTAGTGTCACGGTACATCAAGGATAGGTACTTTTCATTTCATAAGAGCTCCGTACAATACTCGTGTTCCAAACCGAAGCTAGAGACAAAAAAGTATTTATTCTCATATAATACATAGTTGTGCAGTTCTATATCCCTACTAAAATAATATAGTGTATTTTATAATATTTTCTTTGACTCTAACCATATCACATTTGTAGCTTAGTGATACAGAATTAACCTGTATCCGCTTAAGGCAAGCTCATTTAGACTTGTATCGATATATCAGTATCTTATATATATTTATATGTATAATGCATTAAGTGCTCGGTGAGATGTTTGGTAAGTTAATTTTCATAGTTAGTAGGAAATGTTCTATATATATTATAATATATTATATATAGTATATAATTATAATTACATATAATAAATATAAATTTAAATAATAAATTATAAAGTAAAATACTCACTCACGAATTTATATCTTATAATAATAAAGTATAATTATACTATTGATAACTATCTATTTTTTACATATAATAAGTTAACTAATCGATATTAGAATAATTAAATATTATGATATAAGTTATGAATAATTTGTTACTATTTTATATCTTTATAATAATAAAAATCATTACCTTATATTATAAGATAAATTATACTATAATATAGTGAAGTATTGTTGCATATTACAACGATAGTGTTAAATTATCATTGATATTGTGTGCTCACTTTTTTATCTAATTTTATATTTATTTGTTAAGATTCTTTTCTTATATAATATATATTTGATCTCTTATATTAATTTTTTAGTTTTAATGAATGCGTTTAGGCAAAGACAGAGCATTTTTTAGTCTTTAAAGGAGGGCTACGAATCCTTATTTTTCAAGACTCCCTTTATTTTGTGGTGGAGTGCTGGGTAAAAAATATATTAGTATTAATTCAATATAAACTATCTAATAAGCTATCTATAGTTCTTTACATGTCTATTTAGAAAATAAGCTAAAATAAAAGAAAAAAATAAATTACGAAACTATCTTGCTCAGCATAATTTATGCTACTATAAGAATACAAATTTTGTTGAGACTTCATTAATTTTTTTCAAGCTCTATTTTTTAATTTTTTTTAGCTTTTTAATTCATTAACCCAAATCGTTCAAAATCGGTTTGATTTATACAGTATTTTTACTAATGGATCTTTTTAGAACAAATGTTATAAATTTTAAAATTTGGAAGCCTATTTATTTCATATTTTAGCAACTTTAAAAACAATGTTTAACCACTGAAAATTAATAGTAATATTTCTTTTCCTAAACTCGCTCTCTAAGGTTAAAAATTAAAATAATATAAAAAAGGTTTAATACCCCATAATCCTTAATTTTTTCATGTTTGTTTTGTAATATTATATAATTAATAATATATAGTTATAATTATTATAATATTATAATTAATATTAATATAATTATATTATTATAATATATATAAATAATATAAATATATATTATAATTTAATGATACTATTATATTATATATATATTAAGTATATTTTTTTATTACATATTATAACATCGATATATATATATATATATATATATAATATATAATAGTAAATTGTAATTTTCTATTATTTCCTTAATAAATCCATTTTCCTTTCAAGGTTTACTCAAAGTTATCACCTTTAAAATTAAATGTATTATTTCACTTCTAAACTCTATAAATATGACTTGTGAACGTCATTGAAATGTTTGAAGAAAACTGGTTTAGCCTTGGTGGTCCTTGGGCTGAGAAAAGTTGCAAAAGTTACGTTAGAAATTTTATTTTTTTCTTCAATTATATATTTTTACTTATTTTTTTATTCTTTTACCATAAAATTTAAAATAATGGGTTATGATAATTAATTAGTTAGCAGGTTTTTGATTATTATTATTGTATTATATATACATATATCCTTTTTTTAGTGATTAAGTGACCTTAGTATATATAGCATATGATATTTAATAGTTGATATGGTATATACGTATAAGGTAGATGATAGGGTTTATGATAATTAATTAGTTATTTTGGAATTATGATATATATAGTATAGTAATATAGCTATATAGATATATATATATATTAATTATATCCATACTTAATAAATCCATTTTCTTTCAAGTTACTCAAGTTATCCTTTAAAATTAAATGTCTATTTTATTTTATAAAAATTATTAAAAAACGTCATTGAATGTTGAAGAACTGTTAAGACGAGAACGAATTACGTTACCAAAGTTTAGAAATTTTTATTTTCTTCAATTAAATTATATTTTTTACTTATTTTTTTAATAATTATACCATAAAAATTTAAATAAGTAAATAAATTTAAAGTTGTAAAAATATTTTTGAAATAAGAAATTAAAAAATTAACTGACCTGAAAAAGTACCGTTTCTATCCAGACCTTTTTTTTTTTTTAACATGGATTTCATTACTAGTTGCATTTCTTGCCTGACGTATGCCAAGTGTTTGAAATCGTGCGAATATGGCTGGTATTGTTAAAATATGGCTTATGACTATAGTAGAGATATTATTAGTACTTCAATCCAATGTTAAAATTTTTGGACCACCTTGTGTTGTGTGTGTGTGTGTGTGTGTGATGTGTGTGTGTGGTGTGTGTGTTGTGTTAAGTGTGAATGTGTGTGATTGTGTGTGTGTGTGCTGTGTGTGTGTGTGTGTGTGTGTGTTGTGTGTGATTTGCTGGCTGTGTGCAGTTACCTTCCGCAGTCAAAATTTCTCCCCAAAAAATAAAAAACTTATATTTAAAATTGCTCTGTATTTAGCTAAAATTTAGCTGTCTCGTATATTGACAGTGTTCTAACTAAAACACAGTAGGCTAAAAAAATTTTTTTTTCACGAAATGACTTAATGATTTATTTTTAAAATCTTGTCTGAAATCTACTCTTTATGCTCGGAAACGTCATAAATAGTACCTGAATTTATTTTCAACTCTGAAAAATATATTGCAGAAAGTATGCCTCGATCGCAATATTTCCTTTATCTATATATAAACCTACTGCCGTAATATATATTACTGTTGGTGTATGATAGTATCGCCAAGTCAGCGCGACTCGATCATTAAATTTGTTTACATACGTTTTTAGAGAATAGTTTCCATACTAATATTTTCACACGCCCATTGCAAGTTCAAAAATGTTTGATCTGCACATCCTCTATTTTTAGAGCCTTAATAAGCATAAACCAAACTATGATAATAATACGGTGTGTATATTATAAAATATAACATATAAGAAATAATAAAGATAAATATATAAATAATATTAATATGAATTGCTTTTTATTTAAACAATGGATTCATAAATATAGAGACAACGTCACAGATTTCATGAAAGTTTCCTTTGCTTTCTGAATGTGTTACCCTACTTGACCTAATACCCTCCAAATGTTTCATCAAAATCATCTCCTCTGTTGTTCGCTCATATAGAAATAAAAAATAGAATTGAATAGTCTATTTATATTATATGTTTTATATATATGTATTTTATGTATATATAATTTTTTTGACCCGTATTTTATTAACTAATGTTTACCGCTCGACCCTCAATTGAAAATGAAGTAATATAAATGTACGTGGTTATTTAAATATGTTATTTAACATAAAATATATGTTTTTGAGTGAAAAAGTTTGATATGATAACGCGTTTGAATGAGAGGTAGAGCCGATGAGTGAGGCTTCGATGCTGTAAGGAGCTGATTGGACCAAGTTGTGTTAGATTGATAGATGAAGATGAGTTCATGTGTGGTGGATTGCTGACTACTGATTATGCCATGGATCAATGTTTAATGTTCATCCAAGGACACAACAATTTGTGGAAAATGAAAGTGTGGTTGCAAGATAGTTGTGTGTTTTGGTTTGTTGTGGGTGTTATGTGTGTTATGTGTTGCTCGTGTTGTTTGTTGTTTGTTGTTGTTGCTCAACTCCATTTCGCGAGTGTAAGTAAATACTGTAGGTGTAGGTTTAATAAATCTGTGTGTTGATGTAGTGTATAAATGTAAATCTGTGTGTGGAGTATGTAAGTAAATCTGTTGTGTGTGAAGTATGTTACATTAAGTGATGTATAAATGTATATAAGTGTCTTATGTGGATAAATGTAAGTGTTCAATAAGTGTAGGTAAATTGTGTGTATATAAAGTATTATTTATAGTTATATATCATTAGTTGAATGTGTTAATTATATGTTAAGGTAAGTTATAATGATGTAGTTGTAGTATATTATATATATATTATATATATATATATATAGTATATATATATATATATATTATATATATATATATAATATATATATATATAAAGTGATAATGTTGAGGGCATTATATTATTATTATATATATATAATGTGTATATATAAGTTGTATAATTGTATGAGAGTAGTCCTTTAGTGCTGTAAAAAGGGTAGTTAATTAGTCTAGTGGAATTTGTAGGAACCGATAAATATAGTATTAATCTGCTCGTTTTACTTGTTGACATGTGTTATAGATATAAGATGATGAGAGGCTCGCTCCGTGATGTGTGAGGCTGGTCGAGTAGTTGCCAAAAACAGTCTTTTTTTTTTAAACTAAAGATATAATTCCCAAGATTAAATCGCAAAGTGTGTTGGTAATAGTAGTGCAGATGATTGTGTGTGTCGGCCTCGTCGGCTCGTGATGTGTCCGCTCTCCCCTATATAAATTTTTAATTAAAAAAATAAATAGGTCATGAGTAAAATCAAGATTTACTAAAAGATATATTACTAAATGATTAATAAAAAATAAAAGAAAGCATAAAACATATAATAAAAAATAATAAATGATTAATAGGCAAACTCTATACATACATCACTTCATATATGTGGAATAAGATAATATATTATGATAACAGTATTACTCTAGACACAGGGAAAATTATAAATCCAACGTAATGTTAAGATATGTGTAAATCTCTATGCAAGATGTTTTCTCAGAGTTAATACAGCATAGTAATTTATTTAAGATAAACAGTCCTTAATATATTCAAAGAAGAAAGTTTAAAGCAAGCCAGTTATCCAAAAGCTAAGTAATAGTTTAAAGCTCAAGAGTATAAAACATTGAGTGATTATAAGCTCTCAGTAAAACATGGATAGTTAAAGGCAGTTAATATAAGTGCATGCTAAAAATAACAAAATGTACATTAACTAATAACCCCTATACCCTATCCCCCCTATTTATATATTTGGATAGTTAGGTAACAACCCTATTAGATTTATAGATTTATAACTGCTTTAATAGATATATGTATATCATATTATATGTTAGATGAATATTAGTGAGTGTTAAACGCAGTTAAAAATAATCATTATAGTGATGATTTAGGACAAGACATGTAGTCTAGTGATAATCCAGATGGAGTTCATAAGCGATAAAGACATGTGTAGCTTAATGTTCTTGGTGCATTATAAGGAGCATCTCTAAACATTGAGAGCATGACGTCAGATCTCCTAGAGCGGTGTGAGGTAGGTGAGACTACCCTTCCCTCTATATTCTTTCTCTGCTTCTTTACCCACCGAAAGATGTTTCTGCTCTTTCTTCTATGGTTATAGTATATATAGTTATATATATGTGCAGTTATTATTAATAAGCTTATAGTTAATAAACATATAGTTAAAGTACTAAGTATATAAATATGATTATATTATGTCTCATAGTAGTTATAATTAAATAAACAAGGAAGTTATAAGTGACAGTTATTAAGTCAATGCAGTTATTAAAAACAGTATAATAGCAGTTAAAACATAAAGTACTACATACTAATCTCTCACCCTTTAGTGGAAGTTAAGGTAACACCTCTATTGATTTACTGATATTTTTACTGATTTAAGGTCTGAAAAGTAGTATATGTTTTATGTAAATATTCTATACAATTGTATTTATAGATAAAGTATGTAAGATAATGTTTATATTATTTAGTCTCATCACTCTTCATGCATATATTTTTCGGTGTAATACATTTTTTACCATAGTAGTGTGCGCAATTATATATATTTAGACAATTTTATTATAAGCATTAAACATGCAGACGATATATTACTTAAGTGTTAATATAAAATACTTCATATACAGAATGCTCTATGAATCTCGTAGGTTTCTTGAAGATAATGTAGGGTGGTTCGGTCAGAAAAATGTTTTTACAAATAAACAACTATGTAATGTTTAGTGAAACTAATATAAATAAATTTTATGCGTAGGTTTGTTGAGGCTAATAATATAGAACACTCTGTGGCAAGGCTCAATTGAAGAGAGATTCGATCTGTGCGTGGTGCGCCTAATCGATAATTTTTGTAGATGCTAGCTTATGACGATGTCAAGATTGTAATAGTTGTATAACGTTGATCGTGATAGGTGATAGTGTAAGGAGGATGCCCAGTAAGTATGTATACTGATAGTTTAGAATGTTATTACAGCTGTATAAGATGTGTGCCCGTTCGATTAGTGTGTGTGTGGTGTATGTGTGTTAGTGTGTGTGTGTGTGTCTCGCGTGAATTGAAAATAAGGTTAGGATATACTGATCCATACAGGTCACTTATTAGGTAACCTACTTATAATATGACTTCATGTATACACAAGATAACCTAACCATTAAGGCTATGTCATCGTATTACCTGGATATGAGTGCTCAAGGTCGGTGAGTGGAGGTCTAGGTTTGCATTAGTGTAGGCGTGTGGGTGTAGTCTTAGGTTGATGGTGTAGGCTTGGATGTAGGATACGCTAGGTGGTGTATTGTGTAGGTATAGAGTTTATTAGGTTAGGTAGGTTAGGATATATAGTTATAGGATTGGTTTATAAGTTATTTAATAGCGGGTTTAGGTTTCAAAATATCTTCTTAGGTTGTGTGGAGTGATTAGGTTAGGTTAGGTTAGGCTATGAGTTATGTATAGTGATTAGGATATTAGAGTTATTAGTTATAGTGTGAGGGGTTGTATTATTTTAATAGGGGGTAATGATTAGGGTTATAAGTGGTGATGCATAGGATGTACTCAAGGATATAGGTTAATATAGTGAGTGTATCTCATGTATATAAATGGTCATAATGGTCACGTAATTTATTATTCATGTTGAAAATTATAGCAATTGGGTTTAACTTATAATAATTAATCAAGTATATAAAATTGTATAATGATGAATAATTAATAATAGTAAGGCGTGGCTTTCATTTTTTTTTTTTTATTCAATAAGCGGTATATATATATATTTAAAATAATGAATATTATTTTTATTCAATAAGGTACACTCGTAAATCACTTACGTGATATATCTCAATGGATTTATTTCTTACTAGATATATACAAAGTGATAGATGTACAAAATATTATTATACATATTAGTGATGCTGGCCAGATGCATTTTTTTCGCGTTCTGAGATTGACAGGTATATATATGCGGTAAGGGCGGATGTTTGTATTTTAATATCTCCGCTGAGGTACATGCGGTATGCGGATGTTAATATGTGACGGTATATATGTGTTTTGAAGTTATTAATTTTATATATATAATTATAATATATATAATATATATATATATATATTAATATAATTAATAATTAGTATATATAATATATTATATTATATATTATATATAATATATATTATAATATATATATTTTTATATTATATATATTAACTATCATAGAATATTATTTAAGAAATCTTAATTATAAAAATACTCTAATAAATTATAGTAATAATATACGCTCACAGTACTAATAATATATTTATATTATTATATTAATTATATATATATAATATATATATATAATTAATATATATATTACATTATATATATATTTAATATCATATTATTTATATATATATAATATATATATAATATATATATATAATATTATATATAATAAATATATATATATTAATATATTATTATATATATTATATATTATATATATATATATATATATTATTTATATAATATATATATATATTATTTATATATATATATATATATATTATTTATTATATATATATTCTACATTATTTAGCTCATGCTACACACCGTGTCTTTCTGTATTAATTTTTTGCTGCAGTGTCTAGTTGGATCGTGGCGGCCGAACCGGTGGTACTCACCAACATACACTTCTCAAATCTCGTCATCCTCCCCTCCTACTCATACTCTCTTCTTCTTCTTCACCCTACATCTCTGCGGCTCCTGTCCTCTTCTACTACTGCGACAGACAGATGTGGGCCGACGTAAACGTTTTTACGGTTCTGTGTATCGTAGATGAATGAATTTCAAACCTAGTATCGGTTCTACCACGTAGTGAAAACATTACAATTTGTTTTCGGCTGTGGTTCTGGAGTTCATCTCTAATCCAGTATATATTATGAATATAGCCTTTCATGCTCATTGCTACTAGAATACTATATTTAGTGGGGCAATAATGAGTATTATTTCTTGGCTATAGATTTACTTCATGTAGTGGGTAATAATACATTTTTGTTTAATATCTTTCCACCAAAATTGATTTGAGATCATTTACATTTTGTATCCTATTCTAGTCGTTTTAGTTTATTGGTGCTAGTTGTTACAATTATTTAACACACATCTTTTTATATATATATATATCGGTTTAATGGCGTGGAGTCCAGTATGAAAAAAGAAATTGACTAGAATAAAATGTGTTTTGTTTTATCTCAGTTTTCGTACTTGATAAACGCGCTGAAGGGGAAATTAAATATTTATGTATATTCTGTATATATCAAGGTTAATACTGTATTAATTAGTGTTTATTTTTACTATATGTGGCTTAATTATAAAAAGAGTGCTTAAATTTATTTGTAGTGGGTATAAATTATTTTGAGGATAAGCTATGTATTTTATACTCTATGGCTTACTTTCTCCTATACTATATTAAGTGAATACGGTATTAATTGTGGAGAGACCTGGATATCGCTGCGATGGAGTTGTAAAAATGACTCTCTCTGAACTTGATGTCTAAGTATATAGTAGTACTGTAAGCACCTATATATGGGTTCTAATATGTGTAGTGGTACGCGAAGTATACTTGTGCAATCTTCAGGCAACGTAAAGAATATATAGTTAAATTGGCAGAGCATAGTCTCAAGGTTTGTGATGAACAATAATAGTCTATTCTGTAAGCGTCATTAATTTACTCCAACAGATAATCTCTCTCAAAAGAGCCGCCTTATATCAATAAATGTTTTCTGTCATAGATTTTAAGCGTTATTATGATAAGGTATATTATTAATTATATATATATATAACATTACTTTACATAACCAAACAATTAAACTCTACTTTCTTTTTTATTTTTGAATGAGGGTTATCTCAAATTAGTCATTCCTTTAGCTTGAAGGTAATTTATTGTTATGTTATATCGGAGAACAGAAGCTGTAGAGCTCAGCTTGATTTTTATTTTTATATATTTATATTATTAATGGGTAATCTCTTCAAATTAGGTTATCCAATAGCTTAAAGCGTGCTTAATGATATGATGTTCTTTTTCCATCATTAGGTATAAAAATGTTATAACATTTAGAATTATCGGAAAACTGCCTGGATACTCCTAATAGAGCAAGGGATGCTTCTTATTTGATAGGTACAATAGTTTAACTATTTTTTTCTCCTTCATTGAAGTATATATCTAATATTTCTTTTTGATAATATCCCAGTATAAAGATATATAGTGTGTCAAGACGAATTTGAAATATTAGTTATGGTTCTCGGAGAATCACATAAAATATTTGTTAACAAGTCTTTAAAATAGTTGCTCTGGAAAAAAATAATTACTTGCTTGAAACTCTCGTGTTTCAAGTTAAAATAATAATACATTAAAAACGTATGAAAGTACACCTTAGCTAATGGCCTTTCTACTTAGCGGTTTCTTTGTGCGTGGTTCTTTCGCTACGAATGCGACCGGGACTCCGCGGGAACCTGTTTAAAAAACGCGACGATTACGCCGGACCAACGACGAATGACTGCGACGATTAAACGCGGACGATGAATTTGCGATTCATCCGACGAACGCGACGACTGCACCCAATTAAATTAACAAATATTATCCGCTCTATCGATATTTGAATTTGAGACTATTCAAAAGCTTTATCTTCTTCTGAAATATATCTATGATAATATATAGATATATTTATATAATAAAAAAATTCATAATAAAAAAAAATCATCAACACGATACGAAGGTAGAAATATCCGCCGCAAATCCGCATCTGCATGGGGACGCGAGGGAATGACATGAGTCCACCTGATTAGCGAATATGTGCTCCGAATTCTTTACGTACTAGAGTGTGGTGCACGCCGGTGGTCAGCAACTTGAGCGGAGCATATTTTACTCCCTCTCCCCTACTACTGGCTTTCTTTAAGTGAATTACCACTCTTGCCTGGAACACCGCGCAACGTTGTTGGGTAGCGTTCAGAGCATATGTGGTGTGCACCTATTTTCACATACTCTGCGATAGATTCCCTGGCTCACACCTATAAGTATATGTTTAATTAACCTCCATATACTCGATTTAAAATGTGTTTTACCTTTATTCCCATCATCTTTTAGATTTCATGTTATTCATAGTTAATGTTATGACTCAAATATCAATCGATCAATAATTAGTATTCGAGATAGTCTTATTTGTAAGTATTATCAAAAATAGTATAAAGTAGCCGAGTTAGAGAATAAATTGTTTAGTTTACTTACACTACTTTTTACGAAATAAGTCGTTACATTTTTATACTAGATTATAATAGCAGACAGAATTAAAGGTCATGATAGTCATGATACACTTTACTTAGAATTCTCCAGCTGTCTAATACCTTCCCTACCACCCCTACCTCTAATTCTTTCATCACCCCATCCATATATAAATTTAAAAAAGAGCATGAATCATTTTTACTTTGTGGAAGACAGTTTTTCATGCAAGATTCTTACAATGAATTTTAAATTGCCTTAAAGAGTCAAAAATGTGTGCCGCTGACATTTTCACATAGTTATTTCTCTTTTGACATTTCTACCTCATATTCTTAAGAGGGGGATGGTAATCTAGTAATAATCTGTTGCATATGTTCGTTCTTCATTAGGCAGATTACGATAAGCAATTGTTATTAACAGTTATATCTCGTTAAATTACTGGGTATTAAATATCATTTATGGCTAAGGGAGTGTGCAAATTTATGTATCAGTCTATGATATTATATTGTAATAATGATATCAGTTCGAAAATTGCTTCACAGTAAATTAAATGAGTATACTACATTTTATTTCTCTTTGTTTAATGTGATTATGTGTGTTCTCGAAATTAGTGAGATGTCTTGCTCTATTTTCTTATTCGACTTCTGCGCATCGAGATAAGTTACATCATTTTCTCTCTCTACAATGAAAAGGAGAACCGTATTGTATCTCTCAAGAATAAGGTGCTTTTCTTTTACTATTATCAAAACCAGCGATGATCTATTAGTTGCGTCATAGTGCTTGATTATTCAATTCTGATTTCGCCGGATACTTTTCCGTAACGTCAGTTTGATTAAAAAAAATCGTCCTTTGTGTGATAAGTTCGACTCTCGTCTCCGCGAATTTTGTGGTTTTCATTTCTTCGAGGTTTTTTGTTCCTAAAAATCTCACATATATTTATGTCGTTAGTAGATCATCTGTTATTGAGTTAGATCGTTAAGATACTCAGTTAATATATCTCCAAGTGTCTTGTGATTTTGAGTCTGAAAATTTCATATGCATTTAAGATACTTTCACTATTTGTAATATTTCCTTCTATTATCGCCGGTCTTCAATAATACCTCATTATATATATTATTTCTCTCTCTTACATATAGCTTTTAATTGGTGTCTCTGAACCCTCATTATATATTGAACATTAAGGCAATCGATATTGATCCTCTTGCGTTATTAGAATTCTTCTAGTGTGTCTTGTTTTTGAATATTATTGTGAGATTTTCTTATCACCTGGTATAATGTTGGATACTTTCATGGTCATGCATTGTTTACTCTCATTCTGCTGTAGTTTCTAAAATAGAGTTCGATGAATAATCTATACATCATACTTTTCAATAATATTAAGACTATATTACATTATAGAATGTAATCAAGATAAACTGAATGATAATAATAAATTTATTAAATTTTATAATATGCATTCACTCATATATACCATCTATATGTAATAATATATTTATATTAAATACATGATGTAAAGTAGTAAGTCAATATATAGTGGAATCTCAAAATATAATCATTATATAATCAAACAATAATAAATAGATGAATATATATTTATATACAATAATATATATTATCTGATTCCTTAGTTAGTTTGATATTATCCTCAATTATAGAGTGTCCTCTGAATATTATATAATAATAAAAACTAAGTATGATAATAGTAATACCGTATCTAAATAATGATACACTCAAGATATAAGATTACTGAAATCGCTATAACAATAAGATAATAGATAAATATATGTCAAAAGATGGAACTATACTTAGAGTGTAGATAATAAGATCAATAATAAGAATAGAATAATAATAACTCACAAATAACTAATTATCAATGCGATTCATAATTACACACTCAAGTATTACTAACGTAAAGTAAGCTCTACATAAATATTAAAATCAAGTTTCAAATTACAATTATAATCGAATAATAATTAAATGAATTAGTTATTCTCAATAGTATTCCTTACCAATTTCACATATACTTATGATCAATAATCCCCGGAACAAAAGTATTAATTTATCTTTACGCAATAAAGATTATCACACACTAATTAAGCTTAAATAATAATATTGATAATATATATGAAACAACAACTTAGACTCTTTAATTTAGCTTATGAATATGAGTACATAATAAAAATATAAGCAGCAATATCATAATAAATATCATAACTATATAAATAATTTAGTTAGCAAACTCCAGAAATTACAGACATAGATCCAAGTAAAACATATATAACATCACTCATATGTAGCTACGTACGCAAATTGTATTGTTGCTATCTCTTTTCAGGCGTTTTACGTGTGGTGGTCCTTTTTTTTGATATTAATGTTGAACTTTTAGTGTTGATTCTAGAGATATACTTATATAATCTTCATTATTACTTCGTTCTATAATAACTTATGCATTTTTCTGACATTTTGTTATTTGTAAGTTATAGTTTGCTGTATCTTTAGCTATATAATTATGATCTGGTTTGCCTATCATTAGGTATTTGAAGTCAGAAGTTACTTTCAGGGAGTATGCTTTGGCTCGTCCTTGTGAGTATTACTCGTAGTAGAGTCTTGGATATGTTTAAAATCTGTTGACTATATTGAAGCTTTCTGGTAAGTAGGTATCATAGCTGATTGTTTTAATCTCTTGAGACATTTATTTAATATACCTCTTTGAATTTTAATTCTTAAGCTTGCCTAATAAACCTTCAAATAATGATAAATATTTGAATTGAGATCTTCTGAAAAATATATCATAATAGCAAACATCAATAGAATAATATACTCTTTTTTTAATTTAGATCATATTCATTAGCAACTCATCTGGAGAGATAATAATAGATCATAGTGGATTATATAGTGATAATAAATAACACGCTAATAAAAATTAAATAATATCTCTTTCCGAGGGCGTTATAAATAATGTGCCCCTCCATTAAATTCATCTTTCTACAATAATAAATTTTAATAATAAATGAGAAAAATAATTTTATTTACATGAATACTATAATACTGATAATTGTATATGGACATAAGTTAGATAATATATATAATTATATATATAATCAAGAATAATTATATAAAATAGTAAAATTCTATACACAGTATAACAGAATTAGGAAATATAATGATTTAGTATTAGATAAATCTCATTATTGTAATAAATAAGACATTAAAATACATAAAAAACTTAGAATAAAAAAAAAACTAAACAAGCAAAAAATTACTTCCAAAGAATGTTGTTAAGTGTAATAATGTAATTAAAATAATAGAAATGAATATATGTTAATTAAAAGTAGATTAATTATAAATAAATAATAATAAAACTTTTTAAAATAATTAATATTGTTCTAATGGTATCAATAAATTAAAATAAAATAAAAATACACTCAATACACATAATCAATCATAATAATAATTAACTATCATTTATTAACGTATGACACATATGTAGTAAGTAGATTTGATTATACATATTAGTACACCAAAGTGATTCAGTGCACATTAGATTAACTAAAAATCAAAAAAATAATAAAATATCCTATATAAAATAATTTAAAAAAAAATATATTATTGCAAAATTATGAAGAATAAATAAAATAGTAATATATTCTTAATAAGTTTCATTATAGAATTCCTTCAAAATTATTATTCTAAATAAAATTTGAATATTATAAAATTAATAATAATAACATGTGTTATTCTATAACCCTTACTATAAACTTATAATAATATAATTTATAATTTTAAATATGGTTTTAGAAAAAAATTCTTCCATTTATAGTTTTCTGGAGAAAACTAGTTACCAACTAATAATAGAAATTTAAATTACATTTTCGACATAAAAGAAGAAAAAAACTTCCTAAAGAACTTCTAAAACATTTAGTAAAATAGATATGTAAATTATTTAATAATGAGACTATAAATCTATTTGTAAATAATGTTTACGCAGACAGCAAAATTTAACATTTCGATAATATTACGCAGGACTGCAAAATTTCACTTTGGAAAATTTAACATTTCGATAGGGTGTTCATTATGTTGGATTTGTTGTCATGATTTCAAATATGACAGTTTTTTTTCCATTACGTAAAGTTATTTTACAAAAGGGTTAGAAAATTAAAAAAAAAATTAAATTTAATAAATAAAATTTATTTCTAACTCTTAAATAGAAATACAGAGTGCAAAATGTGTAGCTAAAATAAGGCAAAAGCATACAAATATCATTTAAAATCAGTCTAAGTCTTCATAATATCGTTTCCTATTTTCGTCGATGGATCTTTTGGTACTTTTCCGCTTGTGCTCGTTATGTGGATTATCCCTCTTTAGTATCCAGCAGTAATCGGCTATTATGCTGACATTCCATTTTCCCTGATATCGTCTTTCCATTTCCTTTATATCTTGGTGAAATCGTTTACCCTGTTCTTCACTCACAGCTCCTAGATTGTCTGGAAAGTAATCCAGATGTGAGTGTAAAAAATGAACTTTAATGCTCATGTTGCAACCCAAGTCTTTAAACGTTCTTAACATATTTTCAACAATATTTTTGTAATTTGGATCTGCCTTGTTTTCAAGAACCTACACTGAAAAAATTATTTATTTGCATAGACCAAAAAGTGATTGTCACAACGAAACTTTTTTGTCAATATAGCACCACACGAATTATGGTTAACATAACCAAGCTGTTTTTGTTACCATAAACGAAATAGGTGTGTAACCGTGACCAAAAAATTGGTAATAGTAACCAAATATTTCTTACACTAACGAACATTTAGTCAATTTATTTGGTTGTGATTATCAAATCATCATCAACAAAACTGAAATTAGTTACAAGGACCACAAAACTTTAGTTGCATCAACAACACTATTGATTCTCACAATCAAAATTTATTTGTAATAACCTGTTTGATTTATTTATCATGATCAAATATTTTGTTCGGTTAACCAAAACATTTATTAGCAATCAAAGTGGGAATTTGGAATTTGGCAATTGCAACTGAATTTTGGTTAGATTTACTAAATAATTATTTTTAGTTACATAATGTATAGTTATAACTGCAAAAGTTTCGTTAGATTTACTAAATATTTATTTGTTTGTGCTAGAATTTGGTCACTAGGACAAAAGATTTTGATTCGGTTAACCAAAACATTTATTAGGAATCAAAGTGGGAATTTGGAATTTGGCAATTGCAACTGAATTTTGGTTAGATTTACTAAATAATTATTTTTAGTTACATAATGTATAGTTATAACTGCAAAAGTTTCGTTGGATTTACTAAATATTTATTTGTTTGTGCTAGAATTTGGTCACTAGGACAAAAGATTTTGATTCGGTTAACCAAAACATTTATTAGGAATCTAAGTGGGAATATTGGTTACCTTAGCAACAAATATGGTTAGATTTACTAAATAATGTTTAGTTACAACAGCAATATTTTCGTTGGATTTACTACATATTTATTTCCATTTGAGCTAGAATTTGGCTACTAGAACAAAAGATTTGTAACTATAGCATTCTTATATTAGTTGCAACAAATATATTACTGTACTCTACAGTAAACTTTGTTGATTTGATTTATTTATGATCATCATATTTTATTTATCCACTGTAAATATTTGGTCAAAGCGAAATACTGATTTAGTTAGGAAAATTAAACTCTGTAGGTATAATGGAGAATTCACTTGCCAAAAGTTAAATTAATAGGAAAAATTAACGGTACAAATAACTATAATCTGCTGAATCACCAAATCTATTTTCCTTTATATTTACATTTTAAATAGTGATTAAATTTTTACAATTAATTTTATCACAAAGAAAATCTCAGATCAATCGATACTGAACACCTGAGCTTTTCTTTATAATAAAATTCTATATAAAAATGAGCTCTTCAGTAGGTTAATATCACAAAAAAAATGTGTTTCATATTAAAGTTATTTGTACCGTTAACTATTCCGATTAAATTAAAAAGTTTTAGCCTGTGAATTTTCCATTAAACTTACAAATTGTAATTATCGTTAACTAATCAGTTTTCAAAACCAAATATTAACAACTGATAAAGAAAATATGATCTTCATAAATAAAATACAATGCTTGTGCAATTTTTTATATTTTTTTTGTAAGGAATAATCGTAATTGAAATTACAGATTTTAAATTACTAATTATCACAATTAAGTAAATCAGAGTTAAGTTAATTTTACATTTACCTTTTCAGATATTTGAAATAAATTTTATGTAACAAAATATACATTGCTTACAAATTATAATTAGAGCAAAGAAAGTACTTCAATGCTCAAGTGTTAACATAATTGGCAACAGAGGATGAAAAAAAAACAGGTGCAAATGATTTATATAATAGAAACGAAAATAAAGACTACAGAACATTTTTTAACTGAATATAATAATAATAATAATAATAATCATAATAATAATAATAATCATAAAGAATAATAATCATAAAGAATAATAATAATCATAATAATAAAGTATTTATCATATATTAAAGATTCCACTTAAAAATTTTTTACCACCAATAAAATTCAACTTATAGGAGTTATAATCGACACACTCGGAAAGACATGATAGTGATAGACTTTTATTTTCGGGTTTCTCAATTTCATAAGCATGAAAATGAGTGTTAAATTCAAGCGTTCTGTATGGCTTACCACAAAATATTAAACGGGGAGGATCATAAACAAAAATGTAACATTGTTTAATCTACTGGATATGATTTAGCTGGTTTATACAAATATTTTGATTTATAGATACAACAATTAAAAATAAAACTACAATAACCATTAAGGGGACGCTGCGCGTATGGATTTCCTAACTTTTGAGGGTAGAAATCATCAATTCTATGATTTTTAGGTTTTAACACTTTCTAGTGTAGAATTTAATGCTCTTTCGAATGGTCTGGTTATTTTTAACATACGCGAAATATTTTATTCACAATATACAGGGGGATACGGGGGGGTATTCAATTTTGGTAAGTCATAAATGAAAAATCCCGATAACCTTTTTATTATTCATGTGATCAGCATGAAACTTTCGGAGCAAGTATAGTTGGGGAAGATACACATTTTTTGTTAAAATAAATTTTTTGTATGGAGAACGAATTTGCCTCTGTGCATGGGAAAATTTCTAAATTTTCAAAAGTTTCCCCATATGCAGCGGCAAACCCCTTGAGTTTACAAAACATTTATCTAAACAAAAAATGTAAACCTTGCCTAGTAGTATATGATCTGAAAGTTTCGTATTGATTGAACAAAAAATAAAAAAATTATCATTAATTTTTTTCGTAGCAAAAAAAAAAAAAAAAAAAAATTGGAACTGGTGGCGTGTAACTTTTTTAATATTTACTCGATTGCAATGAAACTTTCACAGCTTGTGTACCTCTACAAGATATACATATTTTATTTAGATTAATATTTGGTATGCCCAACAGTTTTGCCGCTGATCACGAGAAAACTTTTGAAAACTTTGAAATGTTTCCCATGAGCAGCGACAAATCTGTTGGGCATACAAAAATTTTCTCTAAACAAAAAATGTCTACCTTCCCCAATTATATACGCTCTGCAAATTTCAAACTGATCGTATAAATAATAATTAAGTTTTTATGATTTTTTATTTTTGAGTTGCCAAAATTTTAATGATTGGTGTCACGCAACATATTTATTATTCATCTGATAAGAATGAAATTTTTATGGCCTTTATAACTTGACGATATGCACATCTTTTATTTAGATAAATTTTCTGTACGCCCAATGGTTTTGCTACTACTCGCAGGAAAACTTTTTAAAATTTATAAGTTTTCCCATGAACAGCGGCAAAAGCGTTTGGTATACAAAAAATTTATTTTAACACAATATGTGTATTCTTTCTAATTATACATGCTCTGAAAGTTTCGTATTAATCGGATATATAATAAAAAAGTTATTACGATTTTTCTTTTTTAGTTGCCAAAAAAAAGAAAAAAAAGAAAAATTCAAATAATTGATGGCATATAACATTTTTACTATTCATCTGATTAGAATTAAATTTTTACAACTTGTAAAAATTGGTGAGATACACATTTTTTCATTTATATAAATTTGTTGTATACCCAACGGTTTGGCCACTGCTCACAGTTCAACTTCTTGACTATTTTACTAAAAAAACTTTTTTTTACATTGAGCTGCTATCTCGGGGTATAACAAAAAATCCAACACTATTTTATATTTTTCTTTTTTGTTTTCAATTTTGTATGCATTGAACTACATTTTGATGTATGATTCATGCAAATATAAAAACATTTGGTATATTTCATAAAACTTTTAAATTTTATGGAAAAAAAAAAGTTGAGATTTAGCAAAAAAATCAAAATAAATTTTTTTTTCTCCATATATTGCTGCTATTTGTAAGTTATTTCATAAAATATATGCGTATGGCAAGTATTTCAGTGAAATCCGCTTGAAAAAATCTTTTGTAGTTCAGCAGAAATTCACTGTTAAAAATTGCTGACTAAAAATGTTAAAAATGCTGATTCATGATATTTGGGAAGAAATTACACAAAATCTAAACACTTTTTTTGCGTATGTCATCAAAACAAATATTGTCGAGAAATCTTTCCTCTTTCGAATGGTCTATAATTTATCCCCAAAAAATTACATTAGTGTTGTTAGGAATCCTTATTCGCGCATTAAACCTTTCCCCATAAGTTGATAAACTTGCATTAAGACGTACTATTTCAGGAAAATCCATTACATTTATTTTTTCTCCACAGACAAGAGTATCATCCAAACATCTGTTGGAAATTAAACGATAAGAAAATTTTAATTGATATTTAGTAGCAATTGTTTTAAGTAGATTTCTTCTACACTGACTAGTATTACTAATTAATTTCAACTCTCTATGTTTCGCTTCAAATCTCATACACCATAAATTAATAAGAGGACCATATTCACAAACCATCCGCGGATAGTGCACCATAAAATGATGTTTAGGCTTTAAATTAGAATCTGAAAATAAATTTAAATACATTTCATGATGTTCTGAAATAAGAGTAGACAGTAAAACATGAATTCCCTTTTGAAGTGTGCTTGAAAATAAAATATCTAAAATTTGTCTAAGTATCAAATACAATTGCCAATGTTTGTCACTGCATGGTATATAACTTCCTATAAGGTAAGGAAATATATTTACAAAGGAAATCATTTCCGATGCAGAAAAACCTAATGAATCTTTGACTAAATTTTCGTGTTTTATGCAAGGTACTGCAGCTTCATTTTCTCCGTAACTGTAAAAACGAATCCTATTATTTAAAGTTTCAAGTGAAAAAATATTTACATTTACATAAAAAAGTATGATTTTACTCAAATCAAAATTACAAACACCCTCAGTTATATCGTGCATTAAATCACCAATAACATTGTCCAATATATGAAAATTTGAAACTTTATTAAAAATGCATTCAGATCTTATACCAGTTTCTGAAGGCGTATTTAATAATACCTCTCTTTCATATTCATCTTTCCTCCTCAGTAATAAAATGTCTTCCGTCATTTGTCTTTGCAAGATTTCCTACTCGCTTTACAATGCCTACAGTAATAATTCGCATTAAAACTTTGAACAAACCCTCCAATTGTATTCATAGCTAAATTATCACCAATAAGTGATATCAGTTGAAAATAAATTTTAAAGTTTCCATTACCGATTTTCACTTCAATACCTTCTGCTTGCAAATAATTTAAATCTTTTATCATCTTGTTGAAAATAATTTCGTTATCAAACATTCGCATATCTGATGAATAAGATAACATTAATAAAAAAATATTTTCTAATCGCGATTGAAACTCTTTAGGAAAACATCGAACAGAAAAGTAAAATGCTCCTATTTTGTTCTTACCAGCATGTGAACCCAATGGATTGCCACATTCAAAATCATCATAGTAAAGAAGGAGTGGAAAAATTCTTCTTCCTGGGTAATTTAATTTACTAGTGGCCATATTCCCATTACTAATATCATTTAAAAGTACAGACTCTGAACAAGAATCCATGTATTTACATGCAATATCATAAACGTTGTCCATCGAGAACAAACATTTTAAGGTATCGATAATAGGAATATAACAAATACGAATGGGAACTTTTTCTATGACTGTTTTAAGTTTATATTTCTTCAGTTTGGTTTTATATCCTATCGTTATAAGCTGAGGATCAACATACACCTCTTTTTTACGTAGATACTTTAAAGTTAAAAATTCAGTACGAAATACTGAAAATGGATTTTGAACGCTATTAAAAACCTGTTCTAGAGCATGCGAGTCCATATCACGAAAAGTAGAAAGAATTTTGTGTTTAAGCAAGGGCAAGAATGATGAATTAAAAATTAAATTCTCAGCTTGGAATATTTCCTCTCTAATTTTCTTTCTTGATGCAAAATCATTATGAAATTTTTGAGAGACAAATTGCAGAATTTCTTCCTCGAATTTACTTTGTAGGGCTGAAACATCATATTCTAAAAAAGAGACTTGACATTCGTCTTTCATTTCTAAAGGATGAGAAAATTTATCATTAGATAGATTAATATTTTGACGTATTAAAGTAGATTGAATAATGTTACTGGAAGCACCGCTTGAAGACTCTAAAAGATTATCATTATTAGAACTAATAAAATCATTTTGTGAATTTTGTTTTGTTTTTTTGTAATTTTGATTAGAGTTTATAACTTTTAAATTGGAAAGATGTTTTTTCAAATGTCTTTTAAAGGGCCATTTTAAACAAAATTGCTTTTGGCAATTACCTTGCCCACATATAAATTTACTTTGAGAATACTGCTCTGGGTGAAAAACTTGCAAATGTAATATCAAACTAGAATCACTAGGTACTTTTCTCTTACAATAAAAGCAAACAAAACTAAATTTAGCAATTTCCATTTTCTAACTATAAATTTTAAGGTTATCAAAATTTTAATCCGAAATTTCGTCAGTATTATATGATGTTATATCTGAAATTAATTCGCACACATCAGAAACTGTCTTATCCCACTCAGTTGTAATTTCAAAAAAGAACTTCTGTATAAATAACCAAACACTTTCAGATTCCATAGGGTATTGAAGGTGGAAAACATGAAAAGCTTTAAAGCAGTTTTCAATTGCATTTAAGGGTGAATCAAATCTGTATAGCACTTTATTCATAACCACGTAGTAATGCACTGCATTCAGAAGATCTTCTCCCTCAATAATTACAAATGGCTGCATGTGTAATGACATCTCCCCAAGCTTTTCCTGTCTTCGAGAAATGATGTTAGGAATATCATCTGCAATCTGAAAAAGAAATGCATTAATATTAGAATGGAATAAATCATAATACTAATATCCTCAGCATTCTGAAAAAGAAATGCATTATTAAAATGGAATAAATCATAAAATTAACATTTTAACTTTTTAAGGGATATTGTGAGTAATAAAAGTAAAAAGGGAATATATTTTTAATTTAGTAAAAAGTATAATATAAAACTAAATAATAAAATTACCAGAGCATGAATCATGAAAGCCTCTTGCATGTCACCTTTCGAAGGTTTCCAATTTGTATTCTTTTTGGATGGAAGTGCGACTTTTTTGGGTTTTAGCAGCAGGGGTAATAAATACAGAAGAACAGCATCTTCTCCTATAAAGGGAAATTTTGAAAGAAAAAAATAACATTGGCAATAACACTGCCTAAATACGTACTGGAAAAATTACCATTACAATTATCAAATCCAACTTTATAACTACATTAACTTCTTACAATTTCCCCTTTTTATATAAATAAATTTCTACTTTATTCAAAATATTCCTTTAACTTAAATGCCAGATATTATCAATTCATTATGTAAATATTAGCACGAGATGTCAGTCACGATTAAAGAAATCAAAACTGTTAAATCCCCATTTTATTATACGAGCCCAATTTCCACTATAATTTAAAAAAATTGTTTGATAAAAGATTCCAACTACAACCTCATCTCTGAATAAAAAAAATGGGATGTCTATTCCTACTAAAAACCGAGTGCCACTGAAGGAGACTTACACCCATTCCTAAAATTATGCCACTAAAAACGACTTGAACCTTTTCTTATAACTTATATTTGAAATGAAAACATTTGCGTACATATATTTGATTTCATAGCTATAAAATAAAAATAATGGTGGAGTGAAAAACCCATTCAAAAATACTATGATAAAATTATTTACACATGTAAATATGACCATTACTTCATACTTAATGATTAATTACTAATTTGAAATACGTAATAACACATGCAGGCATTAATGATAATACAAATAAACAGAAAACTACTAACCTTTTGAACCTTCAGGGTGAATATTTTTCAAAAGGTTGATCCATGTTTTATGTTTGATTCTGTTCATCATTAAGTGTTTAATACTCTCTTTATTCAAATTCCATTTGAGATAAAATTTAGATGATGTTCCAAACATAGTTATAAAATATATATTATATATAAAAAATATATATATAAAAAATATATATATATATATATATATATATATATATATATATATATATATATATATATATATATATATATATATATATATATATAGTTATATATATATATATATATATATATATATTCTTCTTCTCCCATTAGCTTTATTACTGTTATAATCCTCCCTTTCCCCCAACAAGAATGAGGGTAAGGTGCGTTATTGCATCGGAAAAGAAAAGTAATAGAAGAACATGACACAGTCGAAAAGAAAGCCCAGCCTTACCGCCCTCTCAATATCAATTAGCGGGAACCCGTCGCCGTCAGAAAATCCACCCTAGAGCTTCATGGGACCGCGACGGATCCTCACTAATACTATGTAAATCGTCAGGTGCAGGGTTCATCCCTTGACCCAGGTGGGCCACAGCCACGCCCCCTCACAACACCCCGCCATTCATTCCTATCAACCACCCCCCCTCTCGACAAAACCAAACTCACATTTCTCTCCTCCAGGCATTCCTTCACTGACTCAATCCACTTTTTCTTCGGTCTCCCAGCCGGTCGATTCCCAACACACTCACCACTATACATCCGCTTAACAAACCGACTATCATCCATCCTTTCCACATGACCAAACCATCTCAACGTACTTTCATTTATTCTCTCATTTACCCCTTTCTTCACACCACACCTCTCTCTAATACGTTCATTCCTCATTTTATCAATTCTTCTCACACCTAGCACCCCCCTAAGATTGTCCATTCTGAAACGGGATGTGAGTTGAACTTTTGATATATACCTCTTATTCCAGACCCTAGTCTCATCACTACTATGCATTAACACAGGTAACAACATACCCTCATGTAAGACCCTAGCGCACTCAAGACTTAGTCCCTTTACATCCACCAACGATTTAATTGCACCAGCCACCTTTCTAACATTCACAACTTTCCTACTAACACTCTGATCCATCCGTTTCCCTTTTCATCCAACATATATCCTAAATATTTAAACTCAGACACCTGTTCCAGCTGCTCACCATCTAACATAACTTCACACCGAAGACTATCCTCACTCACAAAAATAACCTTGCTCTTTATCTATGTTAACTTTCAAACCATTCGCTTTTTTACACACCTACAAATCTCTCTACATATATCTTAAACTCTCTTCAGTCACCACAAAACCGAATCATCCCATATAATAGGTAGGCTACCTCCACTCTCCGTCCATTCTCCATCATTCTGACACCATTTCCTCAACCCCATCTCTAATTCTTTCATAACCGCCATCCATATACAAATTAAATAACCAAAGGAGACATAACACATCCTGCCTCCACTATTAAATATTAAACCAATCACTTTTGACACCATTTATTCTTACAACACGCTTCACTATCTCATACATACTTTTGATTGCATTCAGAAGCCTACCACCAACTACATTATCACTAACACTTTCCATAGAGCTTCCCTATTAATCTTGTACAAGCCTGTTGAAAATCCATAAACCCTAAAATCCAATTTATTCTTCTTCTCCCTCATGTTTCTCATCATTGTTTTCCAGTTGTAAAGATTTGATCCAACAACATCCTCTACATCCTAAATGCAACCTTGTTCTTCACCATCAGTCCTTCGTCACTCGACGCACTCTTTCGAATAAAATACCAGCATATTATCTTCCCTACAACACTCAATAAACTAATTCCTATAATTCCTACAGTTCCTTTATCTCCTTACCCGTACAGCTGTGGTACCATAAGTATTCTGCTCTAGTCTCTACAACTGGACATCCCTGCCATAAACAATCTTCACTACAACTTCCAACATCCAGTAGATCATTATATGCGCCACAAGTTCATCATCACATCACCATCAAACTCATCTAAACCTTCACGATTTACCATTCTTCAAACTTTTCTCACTCTACCCATTTACTTCCTCCTTGCATAACCTCATCCCAAATACCTATCCTTCTTGCCCACCATTAACCCCACATACATTCACTATCACCTCTTCATTACTATTAATATTATACAGATTCTCAAGTGTTCCCTCCACACTCTCCTCACATTCATTTTCATCAGTCACAAAAGCACCATCCCTATTCTTTATTCTACCCAGGTTCCCCTTAATTCTCATCTTAACCTTCCCCGCTCCTTCCAGAAAAGCTTCCTATTACCTTGTAAGTCCTCATTCATCCTCCTTCGCAAACTGTTTCATTTTAACATTTTCTTTCCTCCTACGTATGCACCTTTTAGCATTCCTTTTTTTCCTCCTTATATACTTCCAAACATCTTTCTTATGAAACATCATTGGATTTTAATACATTCAATCACGCTTCTTTTTTACTTTTGCACCACTCACTGTTAACATTCTTAATTCCTACTTTAGCACATCCACATACTTCCTTTGCACTGCTAACAAATGCTTCCTTCATTTGCTCCCATATTTGTTCAGTTTTCAAACTTGTTACATTCGACTGATTTACTTGCGAGTGTTCTAGATACTTATCCTTAATTACTTTGTTCAACTTAACTCTCAACTTCGTTAATTCTACCGCACTACTTCCGTATCACCTCTCTCCATCCAGCCCCCACTAATTTCAATTTTACATAAGAACAATCATTAATGATCCGATAATCCCATTCCTCATCCCCTAACTGATTTAACATTCCACACATACTTCAACATCTCCTTCTTCACAACACAAATATATAATAATATTATATATATATATATAATCTATATATATAATATATATATATATATATATATATATATATATATATATTATATATATATATAATATATATATATATATATATAATATACTATTATATATATATATATATATATACTTATCTTCCTTACCCCCTGAACCCCCTCAATTGGAGGGCCACACTGCCTCCAGAAAGCCGGCCGCATCCTTTGGGCGTTTCCACAGGTCTTCAACAGATGTGATAGAAAAGCAGTTCGGGGGGCGTCGAGAGCTGGGCAATTTAGAAGGAGGTTCTTTACTGTATCTGGGTGGTTATGGCATCTAGTACATGTGGGGGAAGTGACGTTATCTAGTTTAAATTTAAATTTATAATGTAATAGTTTTGGGTGGTGTCCTGATCTGCACCTAGCGAGATTAACTTGGTCTCTTCTGGATAGTGAGTTTTCAGCAGGAGAAATTTTTGGTGGTTGGGATTTTAAAATTTTGTTGTTAGGGCGATTTTGTAGCTGAATGCTAGTGAGATGGGTATGTATATGAGAGAGCCAAGTTTTGTTGGGGGAGGGGGGGGAATGATGTTATATATGTCATTATAGAGTTTGGAGGGTGAGGAGGGAGGGAGTTTTAATCTGTGACGGATGGGGTTGTTGAATATTTGGTGACAAGGGTGGGATGGGTTTAAGGTTTTCTGGTAAAATTGTGTTCCTACCATCTCTAAGTGGGAAGTGATAGGGAGAATTTTGGTTTCGTTCTGTAGATGGTGGATGGGGGTTGTTTTGGTACAACCAGTAATTATTCTAAGGGCGGTGTTTTAATTTTTTTTTAATTTTTTTTATGTTGGCTTTTGTTATTGCTGGGAACCATCCAGGGGAAGCATAGTTTAATGTTGTTCTGTGAAGTTGTTTGTTTATATGTGGTGATAAGTGTGTGTTTTCTGTCGCTAAAATCATGTTGGGAAAGTGTTCGGAGAGTGTTTAGTTTACGTATGGTGGAAGATGTAATTTGTTCCATATGTGGGGTGAATGTCAGATGTGTCTCATATGTAAGGCCTAAAATTTTTGGAGTTTTATTAAGTGGAAGGGGGGTGTTATTTAGAAGAGCT
>JABUQX010105458.1:42500-44710 GCA_015478945.1 Trachelipus rathkii
GCCCAAACGCCACTCCGATTTCTAGTTTCACACAGTTTATCCTAATCCTAGCTTACCTTTCAGTTTATCCCCTCTGTGATCACTACACCAACGTTCCTGCCATTGTTCCTTTGGTGGGGTAAGTATTAGTTGGTCGCCAACCCAACTACCACACGTACACAAGGAGACAGAAGCTAAGACATAGACAGGAAGCATGAAAAAATGAGGGGACAGAAAAAGGCTAAAGTTCCATATGCCACGAAGACATAAAAGTATTGAGGCCCTGGGGGACGCAAGAAAACCACATGTTGCATAATTCGGGTTCTTAAAGTGTTAGTTGTGTATCCAACATAAGAGGAATTACATCCTACTTCTTTGCAATTAAATTGATATACAACATAACTTTTGTAATCCTCCGAACAATGACCACGGGTACTAAAGTATGAGGACACTCGTCTCGGCGTGTAATAGCTTCTTTTCAGACTTAACATGTTCCTTTACAATTATGTTAAATTTTTGTTCTTCTCTAGAAAAGTTTGTCAAATTTAATGATTTAAAATAGAAAGCTATTTGCTTTCCATGTCAAGTGAATTTTTATTTCGAGTTAAAATGTTATTTATAGTTCTTTTATAACTTTTTCTATTTTAAATTGAGGGTACCCATTATTAATTAAGTTTTTCGTTATTCTTATCACCTCTTTGTTAAAGAGTCGTCACGTTGAAGTTATTTTATAGGCTCTGTGGATTAGGGTTTTAATAATTAATAGTTTATACCTTTCGAGTATATTAGAATCATAATTTGTGTATAAACATTTACCTGTACATTAAACATTTACTTCTCTTTCGGCTCTACCATTTATAAAACAAAGTAAAACATCTAGGAATGCCAGTTTTTTATTTTTAACATCTTCATAAGTGAAGTTTATTATTTTAATTATTAATATTATTATATTACTTATTATTATTATTAATATTATTATTATTTTATCATTATCATTTATCATTATCAATATTCATTATCATTATATATTATTATTATTATTATTAAGTATATGATTTTAACTTTCTAAGTACACTTGAAACAAAGTATTAAACTGTTAATTTTATAGTGGCTGTTTTATAATTAGAATTATAATTACGTTATACAATGTTTTCCGAAACTGAAATATATTTGTTTGTGATGTGTTGCTCCTGCATCTTTGTCTTTACGGTACTTTACCGTATAGCATTTGGAGATTTGATTCTTTGTGGTATATTTTTTTATTCTCAAAAGCAAGCGAAAAAAAATAGTTGAAGGGAATGATCCAATATTGGAGATTTTGGGACCCCATTTTAGCCCCCATGTAAAAATGGACATAAAATTCTTAATTTTCAGACAATTTTGATGGGGATAAGAGCAAACCGCAGCTTTTTTTGATCTCTAAAACATCATTTTCGTGTTTTTTTTTTTAGGTGTCTGTAGTCATTGTTTTGGCATTTTCATTTTTTCAGAACCATTTTTCTTGACATTTTTTCTTATCAACTTCTACAATTTTTTTGAAATTAATTCAAACTTGAAATATGCATAGATGGGTCCATTACGCACAAAAGTCACGAATTAGTTTTTTGATTTTTTGAAAATTGTGCTCAGCAATGTCGAAATTCAAAACAACCTACTTTTGTTTTTTTTTGTTTTTTTAATAGATCCTGAGCACAATTTTAAAAAAACCAAAAAACTAATTCTTGACATTTGTGCGCAATGGACCCATCTATGCATATTTCAAGTTTGAAGTAATTTCGAATAATAATTGTAGAAGTTGATACGAAAAAATGTCAAAAAAAGTGGTTCTGAAAAAATGAAAATGCCAAAACAATGACTACAGATACCTAAAAACACTCGAAAATGACGTTTTAGAGGTCAGAAAAAGCTGCGGTTTGCTTCTTCCCCAACAAAATTGTCTGAAATTTATTAAGAATTTTATGTCCATTTTTAGGTGGGGCTAAAATGGTGTCCCAAAATCTCCAATATTGGATCATCCCCTGAAACAAAAAAATGTTTTACTGTACCTGTAAGCACTAAGCTGAGGCAGACTCGAAATTTTGAATTTTACTGCTGGAGTCGGAGTCGGAGTCGAAATTTTTTGTTTGAGTGGAGTCGGAGTCGAAAATTTTTTTTTAAGTTGAGTCGGAGTCGGAGTCTAAAATTTTTGTTTAAGTGAAGTCGGAGTCAGAGTTGAAAATCCAAATTTGAAT
>JABUQX010105459.1:0-17500 GCA_015478945.1 Trachelipus rathkii
TTTGTTTAGGATATTGAAAAGCCTTATGGTGTGGTATAGAATATAGATTGTGGATGTTGCATGAGCATGTTGTTTAGTGATGATTCTGTTGCGCCTTTGACTCGGGACAAGCTCGAGATAGGCCCATGTGGCTTCTACTGTCTTTTATATTTCTACTATTTCTAATGTACTCCACTATGAATTGTATAATCCTATCCATGTCTAAACATCATTTGCCGAACTGAATATTTTCGGCAACTCGCAACTTTGAACAACACCCTCTAAATCTTTTCTCGTTCTAAGCTCTGCTTGTTGACCGTCATGTAATCATTTTATGATCCCAATCAGAAATTCTTCTTATTAATTTTTGTCTAAATGTGCCAAGCGATTTCATATTGGATTTTTATAGCGACAGTAAGTTCGCATGGCAAGGACCGTGTTCATCCCTTAGTCATTATTCGAAAATCGTAGGGTATAGAAATTACCTAGAAGAAATTCCCCTTCCTTAGGAATAGGGATATCCGGTGACGCGGTGCCAACTTTATTCTTAAAAAACAAAAAAAAATATATATTATATTTCAATGTATATATTTAGTGCTTCCGCGTGAGATTGCTCTTTTGTGATTTCAACAGACACAAACCTAAGGAATCTTCACGAACCACATAAATAAATTTTCTCATTCTTTTAATATTTATTTACGTTAATTTTTTCTTTGATATGAGTTCAAAATTCTTAAAATCAAATTAAGAGACTTTACTCAAAAATTTTTGAGGTGTATTAGTCTTTAAATAATTTCAAGCGATTCATCTACCCCCCGTCAACACCTCCCTGGCCTACGTCTCAAATATATAATAATATATATATTATATATATATATAATAATATATAATATTATATATATATATTATAATATAATATATAATATATTATAATATAATATATATATATATAATATATATATAAATATATATAATATATAATATATTATATATATATATATATAATATATATATATATATATATTATATATATATATTATAATATTATATATATATATAATATATATATATATTATATATATATATATATATATATATATATAATATAATATATATATATATATATATATAATATATTATATATATATATATATATTTTTTTTTTTTTTTTTTACAGAGGATTAAACACCATCACTCCGGGCAGAGCCCTTAAGTCAAAGGAGAGGATGAATTTTCTGACTCTGAAAAGACTTAATATCTTTTCTAAAATCACTTAGGAGTGGGATAACGGCTAACAGGACTCTTCGCCTTATAGGTGATGACTCTGTTTCAACTCATAGAAACTACACAAGATTTTAAATAGAGGAAGTTTCTCAAATCACTTTCCTCTAATCCTAGAAAGCAAAGGAGGAAAAATAATATTTCTATATTAAGTATTTAACCACTTTTTTATTTTTAATCATTCGGTCCACCATGATGGATGATTATTATTTGAATTTCTTCCTTTCTATTCCAAATTTAAGGAATAATACTATATATATATTATATATATTAATATATATTATAGTATATATTTATATAATATATATAATATATTACTATTATATATTATATACTAGTATTAGTAATTAGTAATAATATATGTATTATAGATGGAACTTATATTTATGTATGTATGTATGTATTAATATGTATATTATTATATATAATTATTACGTATATTATATTATATTATTAATATATATTATTATATATATTATTATAGTATATATAATAATATTAATCTCTATAATATAACTTCACCGTTATAATCCCGTTAATGCTAAGACTATTATAACGAGTAAATAGCTTCTAAAGTATCACCAATAGTGAATGTTATTAGATGATAATAGCTCACATTTCTTCTACACTTATTAATAATGAATATATAATATATATATTCCGGAATCCATATACTAAGTGTGCGAACCCTGAGATCACCTCGCTTTATGTGCTTGGGCGTATTAAGTGCTCTAACATTACTGATGACTTAATATATCAGTGTAGCGCTTTTTATATATATATAAATAATAATATAAATATATTTAAAAAATTAATATATTATAATATATATATATATATACATACAATACATAAATACATATACATAAATACCTACACACATACATAACCACCAGACGCCACAATATATATAATATATATAATATATACAAATTAATGAATATCACTTATTATATTATAATACTATCACATCAATATTTAACTATCATTATAATCTAAACTATACTCTTAATTTACTATCACTGCACTTAATGTTATATTTAATATTAATATATTTTGAGGGTTATTTCTCTAAATAACACAATATTTTACTAACAATATAATTAATTTATAAACATTATTTTATTTACCATAGAAATCACTAACTATATATACATTATAAAAAAATTTTCAATTTACTGAACATAGCATTTTTAATATTGTACACTGTATAAATTATTTATATTATATATCAGATTTATTTCACTCACTATTCGAAAATCACTGGTGGTAATAATTTACTATAACCAGGTGTTTCATTTTCAACATTTAAATGTTTTCGAGTAATCTAAATGCTGTAGATATTGTACTTTTGCCCCTTATTATATTATATTTCCATTTTATCTTCTTCTATAATATAAAAGTTTATCTCCTGATAAAAATAAGAGAATATAAGATTTATATTACCGCTACTAAGTGTGTCTAATTCCTACGAGAGATCGTTGAGATTAGGAGAAAAATGAGAATCGAGTGATGAGCAATGAGTATAAATGAAGATATGAATTTGATGCAAGATGCATGAGACACCGAGAGAATCGAACTGAGATAATATTACTATTAGTATGTTAAAGCAGGAATGAAGTGAAGATCACCACGAACAGGAGTATGTAATTATAAGTAATACATAATATATTATAGAGATGCAGATATAGAATATAGTAGAATTAGTAAGAATAGATTAAGTAAGATTAAGTGAAGATATAGATATATAGATGAAGTGTAGATTTTTGATAACCCTATTTTAGCTAAAAAATAATTTTATTTTTGATAAGAATTTAATTACAGGTGAATTATGATATTTGAGAGAGAGAGGAGAAGAGGAGAAGTAGATGAAAATATAAGAATTAGGGAAGGTGCTTAAAGATAAAGATAAAAAACCGACGAGAGAGATTTTATAGACAGATTATTAAAGATAGAAATTAGAGTAATGTAAATTTGATGATATATATGATACCTGACTCTATGTTTATGGAACGTTCACAGAGCAAGCGAGGAGATTATAGAATTAATTCGGAACCCTGAGAATAATATATATCATCCCCTCACAACATACCCATTTTTGTGTTACACAAAGGTTTATCATTAATTCAATAATTAATTTCATTAATCTCTCTCTCACAAAAATAATCGCACAATCAAAAAGAAATCCGCAATCCCCAACCAAAGCCTCAGAAATCTCCCTTTCCCAAATATTTCCCCAATCTATAGTCGCAAGCCCATAACCCCTAATATTCCTCGAAGTCTCTCCTCTCGCCAGCACCTTCTTCTCTCTCAAAGTTCTCTGACTGGAAATTTTTAAATACACATTTTTCCTATATTCAAATGTCAACTTAATATTGACAACCCCCATTGTCCAGTTACAACTGATCGATTTAGATATAATATAACAAAATTGTATATAGTTTTAAGCTTTATGGTTTACCTGATCTAGTGTGCATTTGCAACTGATATAGGGTGACTATGTAATCCATTCCCAGCCCTGAGCCCCCGCGCATAAACCACCAATAATATATATATTTTATATATAATATATATTACTATTATATATATATATAATATATATATATAATATTATTTATTTAATAATATTAACTATACAATTAATATTTATATATATTAAATATAGTTAATTTTAAATGATTTTAAAAAAAAATAGTTACTTTTTAAGCAGATTTTCATCTGAAAGTTAGATATATCTCGTTTATTCTCCTTATTGGAAGAGAATAATCTATGCTAGCAGGATATAGATGGCTAACAGCAGTTTTTGTATTAAAATAATGGTGAGAAAAGTGAAATAAATTATACACCAGGGCTAGGTCCATTTGAGACTAGAGTCTTATTGGTAATGATTAATCGGTTAAAAGTGAGTGATAAAAGTATATGAGATATAAAATTAACCATATCAGGACTGTAGGAATCTCACTATACCTCGAGAGTGAAGAGCCTCGGTGGAACCAGATTTTAACAGAGTTGGCATGTACAAAGTTAAACGTAGACTCGCCATAGATTGATATAAAATTATTTTATTTAGGACTGGATAAAGGTGATCACGCGAGTTCGGTATGTATACTTAATATATTTATATTTAAATAATAAACTGTAGAATCCGAGCTTACAGAGCAGATGAACTGCTGTTATTTTATAAAACAATTGTGAATTATATATTTTATAATTTTAAATGTAGGTAAAGCTAACATTCCCTAATTCTCTTAAACATCTTAAATAATTTTGTAGCTTTCTGTTAACTGAACTGAATGGACAATAGGTATAAAGACGTGTTCAATATAATATCTCTAAGCATGGACCCGAAGGTATAATGTGTGGCGAGAAGGAAGTGTCCTTAGTTTCGTTCGCTCATCCGTTATCATCAGTTAGTGTTTGAAACTAGGTTCTCTCTAGGAGATCTAGGATCTTACTCATTATACGACTGAATATTCTTCATTAATTAACTCCACGTTACATAACAATTGAATAAAAAATCTCCATTAAAACAATTTGTCTTTCACGCTCTTTCTTACTAAATATAACCATAAATGCTATAATATATTATTATTTAGACTTATAGTAGTTCAGCGCTAGTATTTGTAGGTAGTACCACCAAACCCTCAAACTAATAGCTATGTCCACTCTCAATAGATCAAAGAGTAATTCATAATCTGGTACGCACTCTTTATATTCGTAGGTCCTATTTTTTGCCACCTAAGCTTACCTATATACATCGGTATGTGAGCACGTCTCACCAATTTGGGTCTAATATCTGAAAATATTTTAATTAATTTAGGTGGACTAGTCACACTGGTCTAAGACGGTAACGCTTCACTTCATCTCTTTCCTTCTTTCTTCCTTTTATATTATGTTCTGTCTACTTATATCATGGGATGCACGTTTACCTTATGATGAATTAAAAAAATAAAAAATAAAAAATAATCATGACCAAACAATAGATCAATTACCAATAATTATCCACATATCATTATATTTAAAAAATAATTAATAACTATACTTTTTATACCCAATTGATATTATTGAAGGGCAAATCTATTATGATAATTTGTGCCGAATACAGGTTATAAAACAAATGTAATGACTTATAAGTACTATATAGCAACAATCAATTATAAATCACTAATTTATATATCTATTACTAATACATTATATATTTAAATTATATAATTATATTATATAAGATTATATTATTATATTGAAAGAATTAATTTATATCACAATAATGCATTAATAGGATCACTATAATCGAACGGAAATAATGGTAGTAAACTAAATCTGACTTGCGAATTCTTCACTGTATGATATATGAAACTATATCATTATAGATACCAATAGCTAAGTATGGAATACTATTAATGGTGTGACACTAGTCAATGAATATATGTAGTATTAGATATACTCTGCATCTAAAATTAATCTCGATAGATATAATGATAATAATAATTAAAATAATTTAATAATGTTTTTAAATAATATAATTTCACAGATAGAATAATAAATAATTTGAAAATATCTCACATCAAAATAATGGAAACATTTTATGTTCTCTACATTTTATATAAATAATCGTCATCATTAAAATATAGTTACATAACATATAGTGATCCCTAAAATTATATCATAAGCTTAAAGGCAGAAAATATGATGGTCACTCATCTCGCGTTCGCAAAATAGGATATCTCTTTAGATCTTTATCGAGATATATACATTAAATTAATAATGTCGATAATTTTAATAATTATAGGGAATAATTATAGCTAGCAAATATATGATAGATAAGACTCGCTAGAAAATGAAAAATGGTCAATAAGTACACACACAGTATATGGAATTTAAAATAGTTGTTAGATGTTAATAAGTTGTGCTGAAGATGAAAATAATGGAAATAATGAAAATAATTGAAAGGATACTATCTAGTTCATCCCAAAATCAATGTACAATCCTTGATCGCTAACAGTAGCAGGGAATTAGGCTAACTGCTCTAGCTCTATGTTGCAAAGAATTAGACTTCTTGAGAGAATATAATATAGAATAACATAAAATATATGGGTTTAAATTTGTAGAGCAATTGCAATATTGTCAAAATATGATCATCAAATGAGCTCTTTTTTATTATTATTAAAATTTACATCTATCATTTTTCTTACAAAGGCTTATTTATATTCTTTCTTGTATAGCTAGATTGAAATTTATTTTGAAAACTAAACTTTGTATTCAATAGATCTTGTTGTTGCAATTTAGCTTCTAATTACTTAGTAATTTGTACTGATCATATAATAAATATAGAACAATTTAAATGGAACCGTAATCAATGTCAAAAATTGCATGAGAGCATAGATAGAATAATCATAATAGGGAGAAACATAATAGATGCAGATAGAAACATGGAATACATCATTAATTATATAATCTTACACAATTACACCTTCATGAGCATATTTTAAATGCTACAATCAATTCAAAAATTAATTCAGCATCTATCAGTTTAAAGAGAAAATTTACTTATATTACATGATGTAAAATGTCTTTAACATCTTGAACATCTGGTCCTGAATTTGAGAAATATAATTAGAAGGTTTTTAACTCCGCCCCCTACAACATTAGATTACATTATAATAGTCAATAATATATGTAGAAAAATTAACTTCAAAGTAAACTGTTTATTTTAACATACATTTCTTACTAATTTATATCATACATGGTAGTTATATAACAACTAACTAATTAGAAATGATACAGTTCTCTAACACATTTATATCATTTCATCTAAAATTAATGATAAAATAGACTGAAATATATATTCAAGATCATTCACTAAAAGAAACATCAGTAATTCTATAATGAACTAATTTATCACAAATTTTAATATTTAAAAAAGTGAAATTTACAAATCTCATTAATACATCTAAATTAATAATATAGAGGATAACTACTCAGATGGATAGTTATATAATTTGAAAATTAAGAAATTAAAGTAACAAATGTGATTCACACATATACATGTATCACACACTCAATCGAAAATTTCATAAGTTTGAAAGTATTTTAAATGAATGTAATCCCATTAATTGGTGAAGGTTTAGTTGATTAAAGGAATAATATTAACATTTTATCTATTAATTACAACAAATATTTTCAAAACTAATCTAAGAATATTTGATTTTTTCAAACAGCAAATATTCTATTTTTTATCTGAATAAATAATTCTATTAAAAATCTGTTTTTACAAATTAATTAAAATAATTAAAATAATAAAATAATGAAATCTACAGCACTACAATGATAATAATAAAATGTAATATATTTAATAGATGTCAAACATTAAAAAATAAGAAAAAAAAAATAAAATGAAAAAATAAAAATAGAAAAAAAAATATAAGCAAATTAAATCAAAAATATAATGAATCAATCGCAACATAAAATTAATCCGCAAATATAATTAATGATAAGCATAAGAACAAAAGCTCATACGTAAGGTGTGAAAATAAGCATAGTTTGAAATAATTGTGATGAAAAATGGTATATATATATATAATTGATGATAAAAAATATTAAATAATAAATATAATTATAATATAATTTAAAATATTAATTATAATAAAATAATTAAAATATATATTTAAAAATAGTTAAATAATTTTTTTTAAGCAATTATGTCCTTGCTTTGCTTTGTTAGTTCATAAAACAATAATTAATCATTAATAAAAAATAAATATAATATAAAGAATTTTTTCCTCTAAAAATAAATTTTAATAATTAAATTTCAATTTATTATTTAATATAATGAAAAAATCTTATCATAACCTTCTTTTCAACAATATGAATGCTAATAAACAATGTAGTGTTCCTTAGAGAATACTCATTATAGATCACATGTGAATAATTTTATAATTTAATACAAAATATCTAATAACAACTTATTTTTAATACCTAGCAGCATTATACTTTTATAAATCATAAATCGTCTATATTATATAATAATATTAAATAAATATCAAATGGATAAAAAATTAATAATATATAATTACATAATATTAATTATAATAGAATACCTAATTTATTTATCAATGAGATTAAAATAATTTTAAAATAATTTTAAAATATACGTAATTATAAATTGAAAATATTTTATATAATATGGAAATATATAATTAGAAAATTAATGGAAAATATATGAAAAATAATGAAAAATAATTTAGAATAATTAAGACATCATGAAAAGAATAATGATGGAAGATTATGAATACGAATAATGGAAATGAAAGGAAAAAATTAAATAAGAAATATAATGTGAATAATAAAAATCGATATGATTTAACATAATAATTTAAGAAATAATAATGAAAATGAAATCATTGATTTTATTAACTAAGAAGAATTATCAAAATAATAATTGAAAATTAATCTGAAAATACATGAAATAAATATATATTTGAGGAAATAAATGAATTAAATTATTTAATTAGTACCTATTTTAATTATGAAATAAGCGGGAAACTAAATTATTTTATGAAAAAGTAGGCCTCCATATACGGGTTAACTGAAAAAATAGATTTAAGTAACAGATAGATCATCATACTTCACTGACAAACCAAACATACTAACACAAGAATAATAAATAAAATAATCGAAAAAATAATTGGAATCAATAATTGTGATGATAAGTGAGAAATAAATAAAAGATAATTTCTTAAATAATGAAATTAATACCTCTCTTTCTTAAAACATCAATATTGTATATAAAATAATGTAACTTTAAATATATGAAATAAGTTTTAATATATAGCCTTAATGAAAATAATCAAATCATCAATTGAAATATATAATAAAATAATATATGAAAAATTAGAATATAATTAAAAGTACTAATTAATAATTTAAATTAATGAGCATCAACTTTCTTGTAACATTGAAAATTAGAATTAAAATAATATATCGAAAATAATAAGTGAAAATAATGAAAATTTTCAATAAAAAGATGAAAAAAAATACTGAATTAAATAATGTAAATACTTTTTATTTAATGTTTTTAACATCTTTTTATCAGGAATTTGAATTAATTTTAAAATAATTAAAATAATATAAAATTCAAGAATTCCAAAACAATAAAAATAAAATAAAAATATAAAATAATTAAAATAACGCAAATACTAATATCTATTACTAATTTATATATTATATATATAATATATATTATTATATATATATATATAATTATATTATATATTATATTATATATTTAATTAATAAATTTATATATTATTATTTAATTATTGTTTATCTGGTATCTATATATAGATAAGGTAAATATAGAGTTGGGGGATTGTAATCCAGTGGTGTAAGTATAAATTATATTTATACTAGGTATACGTCTTATATTATTACTGGATGTAATGTATGTAATGTTGTAAGTTTCAAGTCACTTACTGCATCTTTATTGTATTGGATGGTAACTAATTTCATTAATAGTATGAATTATGATTATGTTTGTAAATTGATAATAATAATACTATACATTCTGATCAACATCAGTTAGTTTCAAATATAAAAATAATTTAAAATAGATGTATAAACACTCACTCCTCGAACAAACACATAATTAAACCAGTCGATTACATTAGGTGCCGTTCGCTGTAAAATATCAAGATAATGACTTAGTCAAGTAGACATTCGAAAGTTGTAAATTGTTATAATGATAGATTATAAATGGATATTGTTAGGTAAGGCATGAAATCAAATGCTAGAATTCACGCTAAAAAAATTCGAATCTCTTACGGTCTGTAACGCAAACCTACGTCATACGATTGTATAAAATTTTGTTCAGACTTAGGTACAGATAAAACGATAATAAGTAACATTTGTTTGTAAAGAATCGAGTTTTCAAAGAATCTGTCAAAGAATCCAGGTTTAGGATGAAGACTTTGGATAGATGGATATTTGAATATTTCTTAGATGTTTTTGTCCGTCACACATCCTAAGCTTTTGTTGTTGAATTTTGATTGTTTCGAACATTTCCTGAATGCTAGGCATGCAATTTCTATAAATCATTTTTATTTAGCTTTCGTCCCATGCCCAGAGGTCAAACGGTTGGGTATTAAAAGAAAAATATAAATAAAAAAATTAACTTGACCAATCTTACATACTCCAAAAATTTCCTATTGATTGGATGAACAGAAAAAAAAAATTATCCCAATTTTTTATTAATGAGAAAAATTTTTGACTTTTTTTAATAGGAAAATAGTTTATTTTCAACGATCGTAGAGATTTTTTTTATTGGACTTTGAATATTTATATTTATTTTATAGACTTATAGTTCAATGTTTAACACTCAAATTGAATTTTTGTATGTTGCTCTGATTTTTATGAACCACCATTGTAAAAAAATATCAACTTTACGCCATTGTTCCAAAATTTTTAACCCTGTTTCACATTATATCCGATTACTTAGTATATGTATGGCTGCCATACCTACAACAAAGGGAAAACTCCTAACCCTTTGATGCCTGGTCATATTTAGTCTCAGCGTCTGGAACACAAAATATTATTCTGATATCCTGTAGAGTGAGTGTCGCTGATAACTAACTTGAACACTATGACAAACAACAGATCATAGTTATCAGGTAATTCCTAGTAGATAATTTACATCGTTATTGATTATAAATAGTACTTAGTTCCACTAAACTTCTATTTTTATTTATTTTATAGCGTCAGTAAGATATACCTTATTTATATATTATTCTATATAATTACCCGGACTAACCTCATGATATTTTGCCAAATTGATTTGTATGACTTCATATTAATTATTAATATATATTATATATTATATTATATATTATATTATATAATACATTAATATATATTATATATAACTATATATATAATATGATTTATTATATATATAATATATATATTATAATATTATATATATAGTATATATATATAAAACTAGAGAATATATTCTTCTATAAGTCTGTATATATATATATATATAATCATTACTAATTAGCATATTTACTTATAGGTATAGTAGATTAATAATATAGGTGGGATATGGCTTTTATATATTGTTTATATATAAACATGTGAATTGATATTATATGCTTAGTGAACTGATTAACTTGAGTACCGATATTATTGAGGTCAATTAAATAATAAAATTATAATTATATATTTATATTTTTAATATAATAATTATAATAGATTATATAATATCAAGTGCTGATATATTATGTAAAAAATAGACATATACAATAAATTATTACTAGAGACCAAATAATCCTCTTATTTATGCCTGAGTAATATACGGTGTACTATGAATCTGTAAATTCTACTCACGTATAATAATAATTACAGCGACCGTAGATAAACCTTCCTATTCTAGATGAGTAAGTCGCCTCTGCTAGTCCCACCAATTTAATAATTATATCACCGATTTATATATATATATATATCATCATATGTAACTTATCAATTGAACGTTTTTGCTATCAAATTCAAAATGCTTTAACATAATTAGCATACATATAGAAATATATAATTTTCTAAGCGTCATGTTCCCCGGAAGTTTATCAAGATCGGCTTTTTTATCATGGACGGCGTATTAACTTAACGATTGTGTGTCATGTAACGCCATGTCGAGATGTTCTCTTAACAATATAAGCGAGATAAAGAGATACAATGGATGAGTCTACAGGTCTTCTCCCAGCTCTCACCATATAGCGCGAGTCTCCTAAAATGGCTCACAAATCTTAAATATACATGTTCTGACTGCACAACAAAGTTGACTAAGCAGAGAAATTATCCACAGGCTAGACCATGTAAACAGTGTATTCATATATTTTAAAATTCTTGGTTATTTTTTTTTTTCTTTTTGTTATAAAATAAAATAATACAAAAAAAAAACATAATACATATATATACATGAGCGTGAATTCTCTTGCTCTCTCTTCAGTCATCACTAATCGTGTGACCTTCATCTCAAACGATATACACACGTGTTTCATCATGTCAATTCTTGCGTAACACTCGTACAAATGCCGTGTATAATATGGATGGCATTAATGCTTTACATGTACTAAGTAACACTTCCTCCTCCGTCCTCGATAACTACTGTCAAGACCTGGATTCTATATCGTTACTGCGAACAATACAGTCTGTCTCGTCTCGTTCTAGATACACTGCTGAACTCTAAACAGTCAATATATGTGTTATATTAATATTATAGGCGTGATGGATTTTGAAATAGAGATATTGTGAGGTATTCTGATATCTCAACAAGAGTGCTATTTTATGTAGGTAGTAGATTCGCAGGAATAGAACGACCAATAATAAGTTACCCTATATAATAAGATGTAAGGGTGGATAGGTAACATGTATGGTCTTAAATGTTAGTAAGTCATGAGATGAAATTTTTTACTGTGTGATATTTGTTTGTACTGTAGGTGCAAAGTTAATAATGCATTAAGTTCTTGTATTTTGGTTGATTAACGCTAGCAACTAGCGAGTGTAGCGTCTACATACAATGGTACTCTGTATCTCGTACATAGTGCGAACATCTCTAGATAACGTCTGTAATCTTGAGTTTAGTTCGAATGGCTTTATTTACAGTATGTAAATCTCTAAAGTGTTGCGAGCCTTTATGTCCTCTCACCCTACTCATACTCCCAGAGCTCGTCGACCACTCTCGGTCAGAAAGTAAAAAATAAATAAAAGATAATAATTAAAATATAGTGGTCGTCTTTGCACCTTTTTAGCTAGAATTATTAAGCGGTGACAGTTAGTATGAAATATAATAATAATATATAATGAATAATGAGTATAAATTAGAAATAAAGCATACATTACTTAAATTGAGATCATAAATAAGTGAATTAAGTTGAAATAAATAAATAATATAAAATAATATATGATTGAAGTATTAGAATAAGCATTATGATATATATAATATACTATGAAATAACTTAATAATATAGTGATAATTAGTACAGTGTAGTGAAATGCCAGTGAATTGATGTAAAGATATAAAAAAAGCTAAGATCATCGAAAGTGAACTGATGTGATTATAATTTCTCTACATCTAAAAAATCATGTTGCGTGCGCGAGTGGAACGTAGCGGAGATATCTCATGGTAAGTCTTACGTGAATATACTCCTCTCATATGATTGTGGGAGAAGATAATACATTTGGATCGCTTATCTCATAGAAACACTGTTAGACTTTAGATGTTGTGAATGATTGCCAACTCCATTCAAAATTTAGCTGATTTCTCACGGAATGTGCGAAATAGAGTGACAATTTTGGCATAAAAACTTGCACATCAGAGGTGAGTTGTTTTGAAAGCATAATTAGAAGGAACAATCAGCACTTCTTACAGCTTTCCTTTCTGACGTAATACCATTATATCACAATGCTTGAGAAAAGTAACCATCCTCTAAAATGAAGATGATCATGAGGTAAAAAAAAGATAAAAGATATGATGCAAGGAGAACCGTAAACACGTTCGGTTCTCTTCAAAAATGATGATCTTTATTTCTTGCGACTTACCTTTGATCCCGTTGTGAAAAGCTAAATTTTTTGCGTTAATTACATTAGAACGATTTAAAATGGTCAATTGTAAAGCGTTAGTTCAAAAGCTTCGTTCAAAGGAGTCTTTTAAATTATGAATATTAGTGCAATAAATTAATGAATATATTAATTTACTTAAATTTTCATTACCTATAAACAACGTAATGGACATTAATAGAACTTCATAGTTATTTAAGCAATCTAAAATTCTTTGATTAATGGAGGAGTTTTGGGGAAAGAGGTTGTACCAGAAGGGTACGCTTAAAATTTAGTCCATGACAAGCTCCCTTGCAACACATACAAGTATTTGTGGCTAAACTTTATATAATAGTATATATATATTTATATATAATATATATATTTATATATAATTTATATATATATTATATATATATATATATATATATTATATATAAATATATATATATATAGATATATATTTTATATATATATATATAATAATAATAATAATATAATAAAGTTTTGATTCCGCATCCTTGGATGTTAAAATGGAACATCCGCCATCCTTGGATTGAGAAAAAGTAAAACATCCGATATATATATTATATAATAATAGATGGGAGTAAATTGGAAGAGTAATAGTGGACGGTTTCACCAACTACTTTTATTATATGTGAGAGTGAGATATATGTTTATATGGTTTTGTGTCGCGAATTAGATAAGAAGAGTTTATGAGAAGGTTGTGTATGTGATGAATAGATTTATGAGTAGGGTGTAAGTTATAAAAAAGGTAAGTGGTTTGAAATACTAAAAACGTATAGATAATAGAGTAGTTACTGATATTAATGAGTTATGTGATATTATAGTTAGAGGTAGACTCAAGTACCTCGGAGTTATGGAAGTTGTTGATTATAGATGTAGTGAGCATCTGTGAGCTGAAAAAGTGTCGTAGTGTATTATAATAAATATATTTTATGAGGATATATCTATTTGTTGGTATAGAAAGAGTAGAAAGTTATGATGCAGATAGATGTAATTAGGAAGTTGAGTTACGAGATAAAAAATGGCAAGGAAGGTGGCTTAGTGCAAATTAAAACTATCATTGAGTATAGTATTAATAGGAGCTTTAAGTCTTGATATTTGATGTGCGCTTAGATAGGTTTATACTTTTAACATGAGGGTAGTTGTATAATCACTGTTGATTAATATTATATTATGTTTTGTGAGACTATATGGTCTGGAATAAGAGTAGTAGATCTAAAAGAACAATTTATGTCAAGATTCATTGATTTCAGAGAAAATGATTTAGAGTTGTGAGAATGAGAAAATTTTATATATTAATAAAATGAAGATATAAATAACGTTAATTTAAGAGTAGTATAGTACTTTGGTGTTAGAAGAAAAAGGGTAAAATGATGATCAATAATAATAGAATAATAGTCGACGTGGATAGTAATGTTATTGTAGTTACATGTGGATGAGTAATGTGAGATATTAGAACGGTATTGAGTATTGAATAATGGATATGTATGTATGTAGAGTGTAGTGTGCTGTGAATCGTACACGGTATGGTAGGAGGATCCGTAAGAAAAATAAGTATATTATGAGTTACTCTAGTAAAGTAGAATGCTACTGGAGTGAGAAAAATGTATGAGTATTTGCAGTAATGACAGATAAGATAATAATGAGTGTGATATTATTCTACTAAGCCATTCACAGGAGTATAATATGAGGTACGGGTTTGTGAGATAGGGGTATAATGTTAATGCCACCTGTTCAAAGAGATAAACGCTACTCATTAGATGAAGATTGTCCAATTGTGATGAGGTCCTGTATCTCAGATTTAGGTATCCGTGATATAGCTCATAAGTGTGAGTTGAGATTTTTCTTGAGCTTGTCGACGAGTTACTCAATTAAATAAAAGTGAGTTATTAAAGGGGCTAGTATAGGCTGGGCTTTCTTTTATCTGACTTGATTATTACATATCTTCTCTACTTTTCTTGATTCTCACTCACGGTGTAATGTATACGCACCTATTACCCCCTAATCTTTGGAGGGAGAAGGTGTGAGTAGATGATATATTAAGATATATATATATATATAATTATAATTATATATATATATATATATATATTATTATACATATAATATCATAATAAATATATATATATATATATATATATTATATATATATATATATATATATATATATATTATTAATAATATTATATATATATATATATATAATAATATATATATATTATTAATATATATTAAAAATATTAATTATAATATATTTATAATATATATATATATATTAATATATATATATATTATATATTTATATATATAAATTATAATTATATATATATATATATATATATATTATATATATTTAATAAAGCCTTATTATTACTCTATTCTAAGATATTTCTTTATTATTTTATATTTATTTTTATAGCTTTTTATAGATTTAATGGTACTAAATACTATATTTTTAATTATTATTTCCAGCATACATACTGATCGTGAATAAGTATAACGGGGGCCTCCACGTAGACAAATGTTCGGGTGTTCATTACATAATATATGTCTAAGTACACTTTATGAAATAAATTAGTTATATATACAAGTCGAAACTACGTCGTAGATAACTTCTCTCCAATTATAACTTCTCCTTTCACGCCGCAGAGTTTATGCGGTAATCTATCGGTGGATTTCCATAGAATCTGGTATATATGTCAATAAACGATATCTCGCACGACTAAAAAATCACCTAGCATGTTATTCCCATCCTGTCTCCCAGCCCTCGCCATTTCGTTGGCCTAAAGTCTAATTCTCCTTGCTAAATGCCTACAAATGATAGATCACTCCAAAATCTTACCAACCTCTCGGACGGATTATGACTCAAATTGGTCAACCAAAATTCCCATATATCTCATTCCGCGTGCTTTAATTTTATTTCTTTGATTTTATCCGCGTCATTCATGACTCACTCGCCACTGTTATACGTTTATGTGATACATCTTATTACTTTTAAGTACTGTATTTATTACAAACGTATATTAGAAAGATGAGTTCACCGTAAATATTTAAAAAAAAATTCTGGTATTAAAAAATCCCTAGTTTAAATCACAGAAATTTTGACAAGAAAACGAATAGAATAAACTATTCAACTGCCGTCGAGAAGAAACTTGATACCAACTGGAGACAAATGAGTCAGGATCTAATAACAGACAGGCCACTCGATGGAGGAGAACGAAATAGTTGGACTTTTCGTGCGAGCGAAACCTCAAAAAAATTTCCAATGGAAAAACGAGACGAAATACTGCGTATTTACGAAGTAATGGAGTTCCACTGTTGTGTTAATTTATAGTGATAAATGATTATGCACATGGCACACAACATTTGTCTACGTGGAGCCCCCGTAATCTCCCGATCAGATGAGTTTGCTGGAAAAATAATAAAATATTAGTTTTAAGTTACCAATATAATATTGTTCTCATATAAAAATTTAAAAAAAAAGGAAATAAAATTGAACGAAAACGGCTTTAATATATATATAATTATATATAATATATATATATATATATATATATATATATACTATATATATATATAATAATATATATATAAAATATATCATATATATATATATATTAATATA
>JABUQX010105459.1:22500-40887 GCA_015478945.1 Trachelipus rathkii
CCCTCATCGAAAAAGAACAAACCGCCGACCCCGGAATAGAGTTCGGAGGTGTCGTAAAAATAGCGTATATCGCCTCATCATCGTAGCCGTCGCCGTCGCCATGGCCGCCGTTAGCGCCCGAAATTACGTCGCTGACGGATTGTATTTCGTCGAAGTAAAAAGGGTATTCTCCCGGCGATGAACATTTGAGTCTACTTTTCAAAAACGTCGTCCAGGTTAAAACCTCTTGAAAGCGGTGGCGCCGATTTCCTCGATCGGACTTACAAACTCTCGCCACGCGAGAGTAAACTATTTTGCCGCAGTTCATGTATTCGATAGCCGTTTCACGAAAAAAGAAAAAGACGTAGTCCCCGTATTCGAAGGAGTGAACGAAATCTGGAAAATTGAGCTGTTGATAATCTTTCGAATCGGTTTTTAGGGGGTCTCTGAATATCATTGGGATCATCCCTTGAAAATCACTGACTGTCCCCGAGTAGAGGTGACCGTCCGCGAAAACGAAAGTCTAGTTATGTTTCGGGCTGAAGGGGCATCTTCCGACGCCTGAACGTTCCACGTACGCCAGTTTCCCGTCCCCACTCGTCGAATATTTTCTGCAGGCCGGCTTATAGGCGTTGGTACCACAAACGAAAAACCCTCCCTCGGGTGTTTTCGCGAACAGTCGAAAGTAATTATGACATTCAATTTCGGGTTTGCCTTTCTCAAAGCACGAGTCGCTATCCGATTTCTTCGAAATCCATTCAATTCTTCCGCTTAAAAGCTCTGACATATCGATGATGCTTACGTTGTAGATGTAGTTTCTCGCTCCGATGAGAAGGGAGTCCCCGTCCCTTCGCAAAAGTTGAAAATAATCGACGCGATTTCTGCTGCCGTGGAAACTTTGCGATGCTAAGTCACCCGAATTGACGACCAAATTTGGAGCTAGCTCGTGAACCATTTCCAAAGCCGCGGCGGTGGTTGATTTTGTCGTCGTAGGAAAAATGACAGGGAAAACTAATATTAAAAATAACGATTTTAAACGCCCGAGTCGACAAAGTCTTGCTCTTCGCCAACCCATGGGTCTTGTGACGCCAAGCGCGCCAGAAGTTTCACCAAATTTAATATCGAAATCTAATAATGGTTTCATAGCTTCTCTTTGGAGCGGCTGTGGTTGATAAATTGATGTTAGTAGATGGATGTCTTAAGTTAATGTAAGAGCGCGTGAGGGTGGTGGTGTAAAGAAAGAAATGAATGAATAACCAAAAAAATACTTTTGATAAAAATTGACTTTATTTAAATTTTTTAGATTTCATTATATTAATGTCCTACAACATCTGCCGAGCAAAATTATATTTAAACCTAAACAAATGAAAAATATAAAAACGATAGCTAATGTAATTTGTTCATCACTGTAGTAGTTCACCGGGCTTTTATCGTAATTATTCTCGTCGTTAATCGACGGTTTTAGGTGATCGGATGTTGATGACTGATTATTTTTAGAGTCTTTTTTCCCTTCGACGTTTGCATTTTTCTCGATCTTTGTTGAGAATGAATCGGCATTGGAATTTGTTTTATTATTATTGCTGGCACTACTTCTATCGAGTGTTTCAACATTCGCTGATGGGTTTGAAATATTAGTGATTGATAGGGTCACGTTTTTAAATATAGTCGTGAATTTATCACCTTCGTTTAAAAAAGATGATTTTGTACTGATTTTGCGTTTTTCCTCAATGACTAGAAGCGGAATATTGGAGGACTCCGCCTCTCTAATACTTGCTTTCGTACCCCTTTCGTTCAAAAAAGGGGTCTTGGCGTGGGAAATAGCGCCTTGGGTGGTCGATGGTGTATAACTATCGATCGAAGATAATTTGGTACTTTCGGTGACCTTTTCGATATTATTTTTGATTTCTACATCTTTTCCTACTACGGGAAGACTATTCTTGCTATTTTCGCGTTTCGTATTGATCGATGGTGTTAAATAAAATAATTCATCAGGTCGATTTAATTTCTCAGTATTTATTTTTTTATTACTTTTAATCGACCGAGAGGTACCGGTATCACCACTGCGTTCTTTGATATTCGATTGCTTCGTGGCATTAGTAATTGGAGACGAGGTGGTCGAAAGAACGGTTTTTTCTGTTCGAATATTATTTATCAAATTGAAATATCTGACTGAAAACATATCGTTGTGTGATGAATAAGATATTGTGGTGGTTTCATTAACTTTCCGGAAACACGGGGGGTTTTTAGGCACTTTTAAGGGAGCGTTAGAGCAAAAAGTAGCGCAGTTTCCCTTTATCACAAGACCACAAAATTTGAGTTCTTTAAATTCGTATATATGCGCGGCCTGTTCCTCGTTCGCTTTTGAGATATTTCTGAAATTATCATTGCTATTAGCGTTAGTTGTAAAAATTAGATGCGAAAATTTATGGCTTTGAGTAGTGCCTGCATCAAAGGTAAAATTCAAATACCCTTTATAACTAAGATCACGGAATTTAAAATTTAGATATATTCTAGATTTGAAGAGATGAATTTTTTTAGTTTTACAAGAGCGGAACCCGCGTTCATATAACTCGCCATTGCCGAGGAAACTGCATTTCGCCATTGGAGGTAAAAGCATCAGCTTAATTTCGAGAACGGGGAAAGATTTGCATAAAGGGCTATTTAATTTTGCTAAAAACGTATCCGCTTCACGTATGTGAAACATATTATAAAAATAACTATCGTGATTTCCCGCGATCGGAAAATCTACGCAAGAGAATTCTGTCTTATATTCGTTATTCGCATTGAACGCGTGTAATCGAGTAGGAAATTCGCAAAGCGAAAATAAAAGTAGGAAAGGAATAATGAATATCATTAAATTATAATTATTTAGTTGTATTGTATGTATGTATTAATAAAGGAGTTTTTTGAACAAATGTATTTTATTCAATTAAAATTTTATAATTTTTAATTTTTATTTATTTAATTATTAAATTTCTCACACCAAAATTCTCAAAAAGCGGTTTAATAAACAAAAACATTTGTTTGATCGCACGCACGGATTCTTAGTTTTTATATAAAAAATAAATGCCTTTAAAACATTTAACAAATTTCAATTTTTTAAAATAATAAATTTTTTTTATTTCTTATAGTTTATTCGTGCGAAACCACTATTTAAAGTTTTTTTTCTTTTGAGTCTCGACATATTCTGCCCGTTCATCATGGATTCTACGCGGCCTTCTTTCAACCCTATAATGGAAACTTTGCAGTTAATTCAAAGTACAGTAAGCAGTTTCCAATACGTTGTGAAACTGAAAGAAAATACCTTGACGGAAAATTTTAGCACGCTCATTCGCAAACGCTTCCAATCGTTAGAAAAAGAACCAATTTCGAGCATAAACAAAATGAACCACTTGGAAAAGACTCTACCGTTATTTTTTAACGAGAGATATGCCGCGGAGTTTTTTCAGAAATCAAAAATTCCGATTTTAAATTTAGCGTTGAGACATTTTAAATATTTGAGTGATAAGTACAAAAAAGAGAAAAATAGGGGCACCAGGGAAAGAGACATCGAATGTTTAAAGGAATCATATGGAAATAGCGAAATTTATCAAACGTTTTCTGATGGCATCTACGATCAGGGGTATGCACACATCATTCAGATACCGAAATTTGGGACGGGTTCAGAGTCTTATATAAACGAAGAATTCTTAATTAAGAAAATTGATGGCGATGATAATTCAATCAGGGATGAAGAGGGGGCTATAAAAGATAAATCTTTCGTTTCACTGAAAGCGAACATTCCTATCACCTTTAAACAGGTTGATGAATTATGCTTGGATTCAATTCAAATTATAAAAAACGGTGGTGCTAGTGAGATTGTTGGTGAGGGTGAGGATGAGAATGCTCATGAAAATAAATGTAAAAAAATTATTACTCAAAATATTGAAAATTTGCTAAGCTTTGAAAAGTGTTTGAGCGATATATCGAAATCGAAATATGTTCTTCGATTACTATCTTTACTATACTTTAACGCAATATTGTATATTTCCAACGAGAGCTTAAATGGGAAGGACAATCTAAGATTGTTTTCGGCAACCCCGACGAACTATTTGACCCTTAAATTATACATTTTCTTTCGAATATTCTATGTTTTTCCCACCACATTTATTTGTGAAGTACAAATGTTTAAATCGTACTTAATCGACCGTTTAAGCACGACAAACATCCACCGATTTCTTTTTGATTCTTGGCTCTTTAGAGAAATGAATCTTATTAATAAGAGAAAAAAAAAGAGACCATTCCCTTTAAATGCTGATACGAATTTGTGTTTTAATGAATATTCGAACCCGACTCACCTTATTTCATGTTTCTCGATTCTGAAAGCCTTAAAACAGTCTTCTAATTCGATGGAAAACAACGAGATTGAGCTCTCTGTAGCTACTGGAGTTTCTAGTAAACGGATGGAAGAGAGAATGAACTCGGTCAAGCAATCTCTTAAGACCGAATGCTTGAATATATTACTTCTTTATTTTGGTCTCGTATACGCAATTCCTTGGCGAGTATTGAAAGGATTAAATTATGAAGAGGTTATTGATTTTGTTTTTGGAGTTTCACCCGAAACGATTCAGCCTCCAATTGGCTTGCCGCACCTCATGGGGTTGCCATCGATAGTACTTAACTTGTTGGGAATCGACCAATCGCAAATAAATCCTTTCATGAAAGCTATTTGTAATTCGAATGAAGAATTCATATATGAATTTGGGTATTTTTCAAAAGCGCTCCCATCTCTTACGAGAGAAATTAAAACACCCAAGGAGAAATATGTGGTGTCGGGTTTAATCGCCGACCATATTCGGAACCTTTGTGAACCACCAGAAGAAGAAAATATTGGCCCTCTTCGTTTCGTAAAAGAAATTTCATTTCAAACTACTTTAGATCTCTCCATTGCTGAAAAATACTCGAATATGTGTGACAGATATTCAAAAAATGTTTTTAGTGTTGACGATTGGAAGGTATCTCAAAAAGAATATTTTGAAAATTCGCCACTTAATTCGTTGTTTACAATCACAAAATTAAGGGACGATGTTTATCAGTTCAAAAATATCGGAGACCTGGCTTTAAGGGCTCTTGTTTTGTATAAAAAATATATCGGTTTCGACTTAAAAGAGATTTGCTTCTCGCAACCTGAAATGCCGCAATTTGAAAAGCTTGTAAAAGGATTAATTATTGAAGATTACATCGTTCATGGCGAGTTTAAAATACCCAAAGGGAAAAATTGCTTAAAAAAATTTAAAAAAGAATTTACTTCTGGAAATGATTGCGCAGATTACTTCAACGCCTTAAGAATAACCTCACTAAATTTTGTATTGAAATCGTCGGCTGAATTGTTATTATCGTCTCCCTTTTTCGACGATGAGGATATAAGGCGAAAGAAACGGCTATTTGCAGAAATAATAAATGCGGCTAACGAGAATTTTAAAGATATGCCTCAAATGTTACTTTTGAAAATGCACACAGAGAAGGTTTTCGAAGATGAACTAGCTTCGTACAAAAACCTACATCGCCGAGAAACGATTATGTTTTTCAACGGGGGGGAACCCAACTTCGATATCAGCGAAGGGAAATTGAAAACGATTGAAAAAACGCATTTTTTCATTTAAAAATAACTAAAGTGTTTGCATTCATATATTATTTTTATCATACTCTAAATAAATTTTTGGAATATTATGTATTACTTTTCTTTCCCTTAAATATTTTCAATTTTGAAAGATTTGTGATCTTATACCGATTTCGTTGACTCGACGGGCCTAACGAGTTCTTAATCCGATCGATCAACTTATTTAGTGAACGGTCAGCATTCCGATTAATCAGATTAGGAACTGAAACGCTTCCTCGAACTCGCTGACTCGACGGGGCTTACGAGTTCTTAATCCGTTTAACCGGTTGACCTAATACGATACCACATAAGTCGAACGGAGCATTTTTTTAATTATTTTTGGCAAAGGTTCATCGATTGCTAGTCGAATTGATCATTTCCGATCAAATAAATTAGGAACTGAAACGTTCCGAAGATCTCGCTGAATCGACGAGCCTTACGAGTTCTTAATCCGCTGCGATTTAGACATATATTTAGTGAGATGACCAATATTTCGATCACCTTAAATTGAAGAACTGCAAACGCTTTCATCACGGATACCTCGCTGACTCGACGCAAGCCTTACGAGTTCATTAATCCTTTTATATCCGGATGACCTAGAAATACGATTAAGATACCACAATAAGTCGATCGGTAGAGCGTTTTTTGTAATATATTTTTTGGCAAAGGTTCATCGATTGCCGAGTCTGAAATGGATCATTGTACCGATCAATAAAGTTAGGATACATTGAAACGTTATCCCGAAGATCTCGCTGAAGACGACGAGCACTTACGAGTTTTAATTCCGTTATCGATAGATATATTTTAGTGAAATGACTTCGACATATTCGATCAATAAATGGACTGAAAAGCTTCATCGAATCCTGCTTTTGCGTTTGATGTTTACCCAACCACACGAGTCCATAGCTTTTTCGTATTCTGTCTTAAACAACACATCACTTACTTGCTGTGACGAAGTTTTCTGCGCTGCTCGCCGATAGATATACGAGTTCTTATCAGAGATGCAGATTCTAGATTACATCTTTCATTAAGTTTCGCTGTAGTGCAAGCATTTTTTCTAATTATTTTTTGGCAAAAAGTTCAATCCCGATTGCGAGTCGAATGGCATTCATCATTCGATCAATAAATTAGGACTGAAACGTTCCGCAAATCTCCGCTGAGATCAAACGAGCCTTTTATCTGTATTTATCGATTGATAGATATTTATTTTAGTGATATGCCTGATAATTCTCGAGATTCTAAATTAGGAACTGAACGCTTCATCGATTCTCGCTGACCTCGATCGGCGCTTAGGAGTATATATTACCGGTTTAACTAATACGATACCGCAATAAGTCGATCGAGCAATTTTTTTTTTAATTATTTTTGGCAACTCAAAAATGAAAAATCACGATAATTTCCGATCAAATAAATTAGGAACTGAAACGTTCCGAAGATCTCGCCGAATCGACGAGCCTTACGAGTTCTTAATCCGATCGATAGACATATTTAGTGAATGACTGATATTTCGATCAATTAAATTAGGAACTGAAACGCTTCATCGATCTCGCTGACTCGACGGGCCTTAGGAGTTCTTAATCCGGTTAACCTAATACGATACCGCATAAGTCGATCGGAGCATTTTTTTAATTATTTTTGGCAAAGGTTCATTGATTGCGAGTCGAATTGATCATTTCCGATCAAATAAATTAGGAACTGAAACGTTCCGAAGATCTCGCCGAATCGACGAGCCTTACGAGTTCTTAATCCGATCGATAGACATATTTAGTGAATGACCAATATTTCGATCAATTAAATTAAGAACTGAAACGCTTCATCGATCTCGCTGACTCGACGAGCCTTACGAGTTCTTAATCCTTTTAACCGGTTGACCTAATACGATACCACATAAGTCGATCGGAGCGTTTTTTTAATTATTTTTGGCAAAGGTTCATCGATTGCGAGTCGAATGGATCATTTCCGATCAAATAAATTAGGAACTGAAACGTTCCGAAGATCTCGCTGAATCGACGAGCCTTACGAGTTCCTAATCCGATCCGATCGATAGACATATTTAGTGAATGACCAATATTTCGATCAATTAAATTAAGAACTGAAACGCTTCATCGATCTCGCTGGCTCGACGAGCCTTACGAGTTCTTAATCCGTTTAACCGGTTGACCTAATACGATACCACATAAGTCGATCGGAGCATTTTTTGAATTATTTTTGGCAAAGGTTCATCGATTGCGAGTCGAATGGATCATTTCCGATCAAATAAATTAGGAACTGAAACGTTCCGAAGATCTCGCCGAATCGACGAGCCTTACGAGTTCTTAATCCGATCGATAGACATATTTAGTGAATGACTGATATTTCGATCAATTAAATTAGGAACTGATTAGGAACTGAAACGCTTCATCGATCTCGCTGACTCGACGGGCCTTAGGAGTTCTTAATCCGGTTAACCTAATACGATACCGCATAAGTCGATCGGAGCATTTTTTTAATTATTTTTGGCAAAGGTTCATTGATTGCGAGTCGAATTGAATGGATCATTTCCGATCAAATAAATTAGGAACTGAAACGTTCCGAAGATCTCGCCGAATCGACGAGCCTTACGAGTTCTTAATCCGATCGATAGACATATTTAGTGAATGACTGATATTTCGATCAATTAAATTAGGAACTGAAACGCTTCATCGATCTCGCTGACTCGACGGGCCTTAGGAGTTCTTAATCCGGTTAACCTAATACGATACCGCATAAGTCGATCGGAGCATTTTTTTAATTATTTTTGGCAAAGGTTCATTGATTGCGAGTCGAATTGATCATTTCCGATCAAATAAATTAGGAACTGAAACGTTCCGAAGATCTCGCCGAATCGACGAGCCTTACGAGTTCTTAATCCGATCGATAGACATATTTAGTGAATGACTGATATTTCGATCAATTAAATTAGGAACTGAAACGCTTCATCGATCTCGCTGACTCGACGGGCCTTAGGAGTTCTTAATCCGGTTAACCTAATACGATACCGCATAGGTCGATCGGAGCATTTTTTTAATTATTTTTGGCAAAGGTTCATTGATTGCGAGTCGAATTGATCATTTCCGATCAAATAAATTAGGAACTGAAACGTTCCGAAGATCTCGCCGAATCGACGAGCCTTACGAGTTCTTAATCCGATCGATAGACATATTTAGTGAATGACCGATATTTTCGATAAATTAAATTAGGAACTGAAACGCTTCATCGATCTCGCTGACTCGACGGGCCTTAGGAGTTCTTAATCCGGTTAACCCAATACGATACCGCATAGGTCGATCGGAGCATTTTTTTAATTATTTTTGGCAAAGGTTCATTGATTGCGAGTCGAATTGATCATTTCCGATCAAATAAATTAGGAACTGAAACGTTCCGAAGATCTCGCCGAATCGACGAGCCTTACGAGTTCTTAATCCGATCGATAGACATATTTAGTGAATGATTGATATTTCGATCAATTAAAATTAGAAACTGAAACGCTTCATCGATCTCGCTGACTCGACGGGCCTTAGGAGTTCTTAATCCGGTTAACCTAATACGATACCGCATAGGTCGATCGGAGCATTTTTTTAATTATTTTTGGCAAAGGTTCATTGATTGCGAGTCGAATTGATCATTTCCGATCAAATAAATTAGGAACTGAAACGTTCCGAAGATCTCGCCGAATCGACGAGCCTTACGAGTTCTTAATCCGATCGATAGACATATTTAGTGAATGACCAATATTTCGATCAATTAAATTAGGAACTGAAACGCTTCATCGATCTCGCTGACTCGACGGACCTTACGAGTTCTTAATCTGGTTAACCCAATACGATACCGCATAAGTCGATCGGAGCATTTTTATTTTTTTTTTGGCAAAAGTTCATCGATTGCGAGTTGAATGGATCATTTCCGATCAAATAAATTAGGAACTGAAACGTTCCGAAGATCTCGCTGAATCGACGAGCCTTACGAGTTCCTAATCCGATCGATAGACATATTTAGTGAATGATTGATATTTCGATCAATTAAATTAGAAACTGAAGCGTTTCACCGGTTTCGATGACTCGACGGGCCTTACGAGTTCTGAATCCGAGCGATCGACTTATTTAGTGAATAATCTACCTCCGATCAATTAGATTTAGAACTGAAACGTTTCGTCGGTTTCGCTGACTCGACGGGCCTTACGAGTTCTTAATCTGGTTGACCGAAAATGATGCCGCGTAAGTCGATCGAAACATTTATAAAAAAAATTTTGCAAAATTTTATCGATTTTTTGGTCGAAAAAGCCTACCTCAGGTATTGATGCAAAAGGGCGATATTAAGGTCAACTGGATTACACCACACCGCTCGCTACGTTCCCAGTGTTCTTTGCGGCGGAAATAGGCCCTAAATAAATGATGATGTAAAAGGTTCGAATAATCCATCACGGAAAATGGCACCTTTAAAAATTATAGTACAGAAAAGGAAAAAAAATGTAGATAGATACTTTAACCGTGAGGTAACATTCCGACGAAAAAAGGACCGGAAATACAAGGGAATTATTAATCTTTTTAAAATACACAAAATCTGTTGGCACAAGATGAGCGAGCTAAGTCACTTGTTAATCTTTTAAAAATACACCTGAATCTGTTTGTAAATATAAACAAATTTATGTTTCTAATAAATATTTTTTCATAATCTCAATTATTCTAAATATTTTTTAACACATTTTTCGAATCTTGTGAATATCCTGATTACCTACACTCAGATTATTCAGTAGTGCTTAGGTAGCGCTCACACATCCTGTATTTGTTTTGAAAACCATGCATATAATAAAAATAATTTAATAATTTTCCCTAATTAGAATATATCATTCAAGATTTTTCTCTTTTTTCGTTTTATATGTCCGACAAGACATCTCTCGTAGACCCTAAAATGCAAGAAACCTTGAGGTTGATTCAAAGTACTGTGAAGGAATTTCAATATGAAGTGAATGCCACAGAAAATAATTTGAAGGAAAATTTTAACACACTCGTTTGTTCTTCTCATTCTTTAGTGGGGAAAAAAAATAATTCGAGCATAAATGAAGTAAATCACTTGAATTTAACCGGGCCTTTATTTTTTAATGAAGAGGCGATGAGAGTTATTTTTCGAGACAAAAAAATTACATTTCTAAATTTAGCAATGAAACATTTTAAAAATCTAAACGAAGGATATAAAAAAGATAAAAAAGGACGCATGAACGAAAATAGTATTCGACGTTCTCAAGAAATATATGGGAATACCGAAATTTTCATGTCATTTTCAGATGATATTTACGAACAAGGCTTTCGCCACATATATTTACCAAAATTTGGATCAGGAGTCATGCCTTCTCATAAAGAAGAATTTTTATTTCAAAAATGTTATTCTTCTAACGATGCGGCGGTTATGGACGATGCGCATTTTTTCCGTTTATTAGTCGACATCCCTATCACGTATGGTCAAATCATTCGGTTGTGTTTAGATAAAATTCAGTATTTTCATACTATTAACAATAACGCGTGTCCTGATGCAGCCACAAATGCGGATACTGAACTAATTATTAAATTTATACAACTTTGGATCAAAAATTGTGAAGATAGCATGGACCAAAAAAGCGCGATGAAATATCGTTCCTGTATGTTTTCCCTATTTTATTTCAACGCAGTATTATATATATGTAATGATGTCGGTGTTGGTGATATTAAATTATTTTCAGCAACACCAACGAATTACTTAACTCTAAAATTGTATTTTTTTTTGCGCTCGTATTACGTTACACCGGTCACCTACCTAAAGGAATTACAACTGTTTAAAAGATTGATAATAAATAATTTGAGCATGGCAAACATTCACCGCTTCTTGTATGACTCGTGGCTTTTAAGAGAAATGAATCTTTTTAATCGTAGAAAAAAGAGAACTTACAGTTTAAACACCGAAATGAATATGTATTTTAATGATTATTCTAGATCAACTCACCTAATTTCCTGTTATTCGCTTCTCGAAGTCTTAAAAAAATTATCGAGATCGATGGAAAACAGCGAAATGGAACTAAAACTGATTTCTGACGATGGAAGTGTGTCGATGAATAAGATTAATTCACTCAAGAATTCTCTGAAAATGGATTTTTTAAGTATTTTACTTCTTTATTTAGGGTTAGTGTACGGAATTTCCTGGACAAAAATTAAGCAGCTAAAATATCGCGACGTCGTGAATTTAGTTTTGGGTATTTTACCTGATAAAACTAAGAAGATTAGTCTTCCGCATGTCATGGGATTGCCATCGATAATACTTCTTTTACATGGAATTCGGCAGTCAAAAGTAAATCCATTCATCAAAAATATGTGCCCACAAAACGAAGCTCTCGAATTTAAATTTGGCCCTTTGCCGGATATAACCCCACCGCCGTTCGAAAATATTTTAATAAACGAGAGAGTACACACGACAAAAATAGATCGGGCCATCGATGAACGTTATAAATCTGATCGAAAATTTTCAAACCTCTTGTCTTTTATTATAAATAATTATTTTGAAGCAAGTTCTGAACTTTCAATTGATGAGATGCACGCAGTTTGTCAACGACTTTTCGATACCTATTATCCGGAAATAAATATAAAAGAGAAAAAGAAAGGGCATGAAAATAAACAACCGCAGTGGCAGTATCAGCGAAAACTGTTAGATACATTTGCGAATTCACCTCTTAATAGCCTGATTACTATAAAAAAAGTAAGCATAAATCAATATCGGGTCGACAACATTGGGGATATTGCTTTATCAGCTATTATTCTTTGTAAAAAGTATATCGGTTTCGAGCTGGACGATATTTGCTGCAATCGGGTCTCATTTTCCCATTTTCAGACAATTGTTAATGATCTGATTATACGTGATTACGTCACTTGCGGAGGATTCGAGTTACCTCTGGAGGAAAATAATGCTAAGAAATTTAAAAGCGATGTTCATCAAACAGGCATTAAAAAGGAGAAAGAACAACCAAAATTAAAGTTCCCGGTTTCACATCCGATAATATACGACTACAAGAATGTGAAACCGGAAGTAAATTTGAACAACAACAGCGATCATAATAAAATTCTTGAAAATAGTTTATCAAATTTGATGACCATGAGATACGCGGTGGATTCTCTTAGAATTACGTCATTAAATTTTGTATTACGATCATGTAGCGAAACGCTATTTTCATCCCCCTTCGTTGATGAGGAAGATAAAAATAAGAAAAAAAAAGAATTCCAAGAAATTATTCACGGGGTTGCCGAAAATTATGAAGATTTTCCTCAAATGTTTGTTTTGAAAAAGTATTCGACGAAAGTAATATTCGAAAAAGAACTTCCCTTATACAAATGCGCAGATCGCGAGTGCTTTGAAAATTTTTTCATGGGAAGGGCAATCCACTTTAATTTCAACCGCCAGGAGATGAATCCCAACGATGTCGTCGAGAGAACTCGTTTTTTTACTTCGAGCATCGATTAGGAATATATAATCTATTATTTTTCTTCTATTTTATTATTATCTATTGTAATATTTATCTATATCTAAAATTATTTTTAGTTTTAATCTAACCATAAATTTAAATTTTAGAGTAACATATGTATTATGTATTATTAGGAAATTGAAACAATTGTATATATTTTTATACCTTTATTTTATCATATCATTTAATAAAAAATAAAAAACAAATAAACTTTTATTTTTATCAAACATCGATATCGGACAAATCATCTATTGTTTTAACGGAATTTTCACTTCGATCATTACCAGGGAAAACTTGTTTAATGCAGTTGCAGATTCTATCAAGAACATATTTTAAAAGGTTCGCTACGCAATCCGGTTTAGAGGTAAAAAATTGCAAACTGGTTCTTGGAATAATATCAACTAAATCGATCGTTTTAGATTTAATGAAACGATCTATTTTTTCCCTAATTAACAAGGGCGAGGTATTTGCGCGCTTAAATTTTTTTCTGCGGTTTAAAAATTCAACCAATCTTTCTTGAAAACTATTTTCATCCTCGGCGACTAATCGATCTAATTGAGAGTAGAACTTTATTTTTTTGGACATATGATCAACATAAAATGAACTAGAGCAATTCATTGTTTCATTTACTTTTTTGACACTTTCATATTCCGAACTATTTATAAAAACTTTATCGAATTCGAAAAAATCTAAACCTATTCCAATCGAATTCGCCAGTTTACACACCTCCATTGAAGTGTCGATTAGAATATTTTGCATGGTTTCTACTACAAAATCAATGAAAGACAGAAAGAATTCCATTTCGCTTCCCCTTTCATCACCATCGTTATTATTAACAATATTATCGCCTCGAGCATCGGGACTCATTCTTTCGAACTCCGCTTCCTTATTTGATTCACTTTGACTAATATATTCGGAATGAGAAGAATAAAAGCTATTCCAAACGCGTTTTTTGGCTCTCAACGATCTCCTCTCCCTGTTCGAGCTATCGCCACTAGTTTTCAATGCGATAGTTTTTTTCTTTCTTTGACATTCATCCCAGAATTTTTCGGAAACGATTCGCGCGATCCTGAAACACCCAATTGACATTAACAAAAGATTTTGTTTTTTTGAAAATGCCTTTTTTAAAATTTTAGCCTTATCGAGAGCATCTTCTGGAAATCCATTTCCTTCCTCGTTATCAAACCCAGTAAATGGTTTTACAAATAACATACATTCCCCGTGAGCATCAAACCATTCCTTATTGATTCCCTTTTCGAGACTTTTAAAATCATTTTCTTCTTTCAGGAGCATTGAAACGCATTCGTACGATTCATCCGTACCGTGTTTAAGCAAATTGACTATTGTCGGACCAAACTCATAAATTTCGCTCACCTTTTCTTCAAATTTTTTAGCGAAAAAGTTTTTTAAATAAGAACCCATTGAAAAGGTAGATTTGAAATCATTATAATTAGTTTCAAGCGCGTCTTCTTGAAGTTTACCTCTGGATGTTGAATCTTGGATTTTTTTATTATTTTTTAATAGAATTTTGTTATTTTCGATTTCACTGGTGCAGCTAGACTTAATATTCGACCCCGAGAAACACTTATTATCGCATTTATCGTCGAAGACGGCCGGTTCTGATGCAAAAAACGACATAAAAACGTTGCCAGGTTCTCCCTTTTTAAAAGAGCCAATAGCGTCTTTATCAGCAATTTCATGGGCAGCGTGATCGTTTTCTTTATTAGATTGAAAAGCGACATTCTCATAACCTTCGTAATTATTAACATATTCGGCGAGGTGTCTTTCATCAGCCTCTAAGGGAGGATCAGGAAAACGGGTAACATTTAATATCGGAGAAAGGCGTGTGGATTTTTGAATATGATTTTTTGATCTAGGAAAATTATTGTAACGAAGGGATGAGGTATCGGAATCGCTTTTAGTGTCTGTTTTCTGGCCAATATCTCCCTCGGTTACATATTCAAATATAGGGTTATTAGGCATTTTATTTATAGTTGAAACACGTTTTTCATTTTCTTCGGTTGTTGCGATACTTTGCAAAGTTGGCGGAGAAATATTTGAAATATTTACTTCTGAGGGGGAAATTGGTTTCAATGAACTTTCGTTCACTTCCCCATTTTTTCGGTTCCATTTCAATCCTGACTTTTCCTTTTCCCTCTCTTTTTCTGGTCGTTCTACTTGACCTTCTATTCGCTCACCCTTATTATTGGATTGGAGAGTAACGGGAAAAGAAACGATATCATCGGCGCCAACGTTAAAACTTTCACTTTGCGCGGTGGGGTTGGAAACTAAAAACGTTGACAAGTCGATATCGTTACTATCATCGGCATATTCTCTATTTTTAAGCCCATGAATACTATCGTTCATCACTAAGATACGATTCTCTTCGTCGTTATTATTATTATTATTAATAGACTTTTTATCTGATTGATTTTTTAATTTGCTCGCATCTTCAATACGTTCGATATCAATTTCAGGGTAGATGAAATGAGGTGTTGGTTCGTTGCTGTACCTGTCGTCGTCGTTTTTATCGTCGCTGTTGTGGCCGACGCTACCCTCATCGTCGCCACTGTGGCCGACGCTATCCTCATTGTCGTTGCTGAGCCCGATGCTATCCACGTCGTCGCTATCCTTGCCGTGATCGCCGTCGTTACCGCAACTTTCATCGTCACCGTCGTATTCGAATTCATCGACATTTTGACTGGAATTGATCGGTGAATATCTGTCGAGTGCCTTAGAACCATTATTGAGGTTTTCTTGGTTCGATATTTTCGTTTCTTCAATTTTAAAACTTTCAGGCGTTTCTATTGCGTCGCTAACATCTTCTAGCAAATAATTTTTATGTTCGTATAAAGTCTTAAATCTTCCTCTCATGTACTTCTTCAGTTCTAAATTAAATCTTTTGGAATCTTCTTCAGCCTCGAGGAGATATTCCTGAACTCTTTTATCATTCGGCATTAAGAACGAGAACTCTGGCTCATTATGATCAGTATTTTCATAATATTTGTCTAATTTTTTTTTTGAACTACGACGGGTTTCTGATTTCTCCTCTTTTTGATGCGTCTCATCATAATTTTCGCTCTCGTAACAAACCTCCTCATAATGTTGGTCGTTATTCGTATTTTTAGCAACGACATCAGTTTCGTCATTGTTGTTTCCGAAATCGTATTTGTATTCGCGTTTAATAATTTCGATATCATTAGAGTTTAAATTTTTAGCTTTTTTAAGTGCAGAAAGTAACGTTCTGGAAATTCCCAATTCCTCGGTATCATTTGTTTCATCTTCCCTTTCCTCCGTCCCGTCCTGCTCATTATATTCTTCCTCATCTTCTTCCGAGTTTTCTGATCCGTGTGCTGATTGAATTTTATTGCTCAACAAAAGATTATTTTCATTAGAGGTGTCACTTTTTTCGTCGAATTTGCAGTCTGGAGAATATAGCTCTTGATAAGGACTATTTATATTTTTGTACGATTCGGAAGCGATGTCAGCACATCTATTTCCAATTATATGTTCGTCTTTTTTTCCATCAATTGGGGAATTAACGTCGTCCGCTATTAAAAAATCAGATCGATGTTCGTCTATTGATGGCGCGGAGTTATTTTTGAAAACGAGCTTTTTCGGTGTTTGGTGTACTATTAATTTTTCATCGTTACTAGCCGCGTTAGAAAAACTAGACTGATCATTTTTATGTTTCATCATTTGATAAAGGTTTTCCCCTCCAAACACATCTTTAAATATTTCTTCTGAAGATGAATTTTCGATATTCATTTTTGAAGTTTTATGAAGCAAAAAATTGAAGATAAGGTTAATTTAAAATTTTTTTTTTTTGGAAAAAAGAAATATATTTATTATCGCGATAATTATTTTTGAAAATATAACGTGACAAGGGTGATATTTATCCATAAAGGCGTGAGAAACAAAATAATGAAAACGGCGATGCCCGCAAATCTCGGAAAACCTGAATCGCGTAAAAATAACTGTAATATTAGGAAACACGACGAAATGGAAAAAAATAAACCCGAAGGATTGCTCGAAATGCTTGTTAATGCGGAAATCACGGATCCCCCTCCGTGGGTATCGGGCGTCGATCAATTTCCAAAACTTTCAAAAATGGTGGATGATATCGTTCGTCTTAAATCCGAATTCCTTTTAAAAAGCTCAAACAGTGTCGAAAAAAACTTTTGCGAAATCGCCTTGCGAAAAATGAAAATACGTTTCATCTTCCTTTCAAATATCGGTGAAAACGAAGGAACAAAAAATTATCAACTTACGAAAGAAGCTTTGCAAAAGAGAAAAGAGGGGGGAGAAACGGTCTACCGCTGCTGTTCTGAGCACTCTATTATTGTGGGAGTAACGACCAATATTAATTTTTTCTAAATGCTCGATCGCCGCGTGCATATTAATACTCACTCGTTCAACATCAGTGGGGTTTGCGTGACTCTCTATCGCTTCGTTCGCTTGTTGATTTTTAGTCGAGCAACTCGTTACTCCCACAATAATAGAGTGCTCAGAACAGCAGCGGTAGACCGTTTCTCCCCCCTCTTTTCTCTTTTGCAAAGCTTCTTTCGTAAGTTGATAATTTTTTGTTCCTTCGTTTTCACCGATATTTGAAAGGAAGATGAAACGTATTTTCATTTTTCGCAAGGCGATTTCGCAAAAGTTTTTTTCGACACTGTTTGAGCTTTTTAAAAGGAATTCGGATTTAAGACGAACGATATCATCCACCATTTTTGAAAGTTTTGGAAATTGATCGACGCCCGATACCCATGGAGGGGGATCCGTGATTTCCGCATTAACAAGCATTTCGAGCAATCCTTCGGGTTTATTTTTTTCCATTTCGTCGTGTTTCCTAATATTACAGTTATTTTTACGCGATTCAGGTTTTCCGAGATTTGCGGGCATCGCCGTTTTCATTATTTTGTTTCTCACGCCTTTATGGATAAATATCACCCTTGTCACGTTATATTTTCAAAAATAATTATCGCGATAATAAATATATTTCTTTTTTCCAAAAAAAAAAAATTTTAAATTAACCTTATCTTCAATTTTTTGCTTCATAAAACTTCAAAAATGAATATCGAAAATTCATCTTCAGAAGAAATATTTAAAGATGTGTTTGGAGGGGAAAACCTTTATCAAATGATGAAACATAAAAATGATCAGTCTAGTTTTTCTAACGCGGCTAGTAACGATGAAAAATTAATAGTACACCAAACACCGAAAAAGCTCGTTTTCAAAAATAACTCCGCGCCATCAATAGACGAACATCGAT
>JABUQX010105460.1:5000-7500 GCA_015478945.1 Trachelipus rathkii
TATACTATATTACACTATATATATACCTCTATTATATACTATAAGTACTATATATATACTATATATATATATTATATAGATAATACTATCATATCCATATCATATTAGTACTTTCCTTATATATATATATATCTCATATATATAGTTTATATATATATATATATTATAATATATATATCAAATACTATAATATTATATATATATATATATATATATATAATATTCTCAGATAAAGAGGGGCCATGGCTGCACAGAAAAATTCCCTAGTTATGCCTCACGGACATTGCCTCAAGTGAGAACTCGTCGCAGTCAGAAAAATCTACCCTAAGGTTCAACGAGACTGCGCGGATCCTCACTTGTGGTTAATCTCGTCAATGTGGGATTCATCTCCTCGGCCAGGCTCACAAACGCACCCCTCACAAAACCCCGCCATTCACTCCTCGTTATGCACCTTTCTTCTCGTCTCTGCCAGCTCATATTCCTCTATTCAGGCATATTCCTGGCTATGACTGAATCACTTTTTTCTTTCGGTTTTCAAGCCAGTCGATTTTCCAGTCAACTCACCATTATACATCCGTTTAACCAACCGACTATCATCCATCCTTTCCACATGACCAAACCATCTCAACGTACTTTCGTTTATTCCTTCATTTATCCCTTTCTTCACACCACACAACTATCTAATACGTTCATTCCTCATTTTATCAATTCTTCTCACTCCTAATACGCCCCTAAGATTGCCCACTGAGCCACATTGTCACCTTAGATCTTACCTCTTATTCCAGACCATCAGTTTCACGCTTTATCGATTAACACAGGGGTAACAACATGCTTCATGAAAAACCCTATATATATATATATATACTATATATATAATCTATATATATATATATATTATAAATATATATATATTATATATTATATATATAATATATTATATATATATTTATATAATATATATATAGAGAGAGAGAGAGAGAGAGAAGAGAGAGAGAGAGGAGAGAGAGAGAGAGAGAGAGAGAGAGAGAGAGAGAGAGAGAGAGAGAGAGAGAGAGAGAGAGAGAGAGAGAGAGAGAGAGAGAGAGAGAGAGAGAGAGAGAGAGAGAGAGAGAGAGAGAGAGAGAGAGAGAAAAGAAAATAACACTGGCCTTTGCTAGTTACGCAAGATAAGTATGTGGGTGTGCTAAAGTAGGAAGTAAGAATGTCAATTGTGAGTGGTGGAAAGTCAAGAAGTGATGCAAGAGGTTAAAAGTAAAAAGAGACGTGGTTGAATATGTTAAAAACCAATGATGAGATCTCAAAAGAAAGGTGTATATAAATATATAGGAAGGAAGAAAGGAAGAAAGGAAGAAAGGAAGAAAGGAAGAAAGGAAGACTAAAAGTTGCATACGTAGGAGGAAAAAAAAGAGGTAAATGAACAGTTTGGAAGGAGGATGAATGGGAACTTACAAGGGAATTGATGCTCTTCTGGAAGGATGTACGAAAAGCTTGGAAAGAGAGTAAAGGAAATCATATAATGATGAATAGGGATTGTACTTTCGTGATTGATGAAATGAATGAGAGGAGATTGTGGAGGGAACATTTTGAAATCTACATAACATTAACAGGTATGAAAGAGGTGATGGTAAATGTGTGTTGGTTTGATAGTGTAAGAAGAAATAGGTATTTTGGGGAGCATGTAATACGTAGAACGAGGCAGGCATAGATGGAATTACTGGTGAAATGACCAAGAATGGAGGTGAGATTGTGATTGAATGAATATGGAAGTTGTGTAACAAAGTGTTTATTGAGGAAATAGTTCCAAATGATTGAAGGAGAGCAGTAGTAATACCCTTATATAAGGGTAAGGGAGGATAAGGGGAACTGTAGGAACTAAAGGGGAATTAGTTTATTGAGTATTGTAGGGAAGATATATGCTGGTATTTTGGTTGAAAGATTGCGTTGAGTGACTGGTTGGCAAAGAACAAGGTGCATTTAGAAGTGGTAAAGGTCGTGTAGATTAAATCTTCACTTTAAAACAAATGATTGAGAACATGAGAGAGAAGAAGAACAAATTGGGCTTAGGTTTTATGGACTTGCCACAGACGTATGACAGGATTAATAGAAAATCTCTGTGGAAGGTGTTTATGGTGTTTGTGGTAAACTTATGAATGGAATCAAAAGTATGTATGTATTATTATGTATGTATTATTATGTATGTATGTCTCTGGTGTTTAAAGCAACGTCTGGGTCGGGGAATAAACGTACGAACACTGTAGCTTGTAAACCCAATTTTCATCTTAGTAGGTGGAAAAAGGGGTGTTAAAGGTCTGCAGTAAACGAGGATTTGGGGTGTCAGGCGAGTCCCGACGTGGGGGAAAATCTGCAAACGTTAGTAACAGCTAGTACTTTCTGCTGTAGATTTCTTAGAATGACTAATATTTTCGTCTTTCTGTTCTAAAGAGTAAAGAGCGCCTTTGGATGTATTTTTTATTTAATCAGGAGTGGAAATAAGAGGGAT
>JABUQX010105460.1:20000-30874 GCA_015478945.1 Trachelipus rathkii
ATCCTAATTTTAGGCACTTAAACATTTTATTAAAAAAATTTTCGCGAACCTAAAACTGTAACTCATTAGCAGACATCTTTTATATTTTACTTAGTACTTTTTTAATTTATAAATTTAAAAAAATTGGCATGTAAGATGTGGTTACTACAATTGTACGAAATTTATTAAAAACATATACTTTTCAGACCTTAAAGCAGTAAATCAGTAAATCTATAGAGGTGTTACCTAACCTAGGGGGGATTAGTATGCTTTTGTTTTTAAACTGTTTTTACTGCTTAACTGCATGTTTTAGCTGCTTAACGTCATGTGTTTACTGCTTTAACTTATATGTTTTACTACTGCTTTAATCACATATTTATTAACATTTACATACCTTAAAGCATAAAAATCAAAGTAAATCAATAGGAGGTGTTGACCTAACACCTAAGGGATCTAGTAATGCGTTTGTTTTTTACTGCTTTATCTGCTTTAAGCTTCTGCTTTTACTCCAATATCTTTCTGATTAACAACTTTAATTCATCTTCATTACAAACCTTAAAGCAGTAAATCAGTAATCAATAGAGGTGTTACCTAACACTTAGGGGGGATTAGTATGCTTTTTTATTGTTTTACTGCTTTAACTCATGTTTTACTGCTTTAATCATGTTCTTACTGCTTTTAAACTTATAATGTTTTATGTTTTACTCAATATGATTTATTAAGCATTATGTTTTTATTTTGTTTTAATACTTGATAGTTATGTTATTACCTTCACTGGTTTGACTGAGAGATCTCTCATGGCTGTAAACCTTAGTATTTATCTTTAATTTTTATTATTATACTTAGTGGTTTATTTACTTCATACCTATTGTTATTATTATTTAGAACACAACACATTCACAATGACACTTATACACACATTCACTAATGACACTTATACACACACACATTCAACTATGTCACTTACATTTACCCATAGACACTTACATTTACACACACACACACACATGTTATTATTTAGAACACACACATTCACTATGACACGCTTTCATTTACCCATAGACACTTACATTTACATTCACATCACAGTCACACATCACCAATCACTTTACACTCTCACACGATCTACCTTCACCGCCATCTCTTTACCTACCCTCAGCACACTCCAGATCTAACTTATAGAAGCAGAATTTAACTTACACACCATGCCACACACACACACACACACGACACACACACACACCACACACACACACACGCCCTACATACACGCACACTCACTACACATATAACGATAATTATTAAAACATTTTAAATGTTTTAATTAAACAGCGTAGCATTTTATTAACTCATTCAATATAACTAAAATTATTTGCAAAGTTTCTTAAACTTCTCTAATAAATCAATCATAAACTTTGAACAAAGAATTTATTATTTAATGTTAATACTTTTTGTTTATAAATTTTTTAACTATCAAGTTTTAAAATAGCACTTTACTAAAATTTTAATGAAAATTTTATTAAAAACATATATTTTACGTACGCTTAAAGCAATAAATCAAGTAATCAGTAAGGTCAGCCCCTAGCACCCCTCTACGCCAAGCTATGCCACGTTTTGATCTATTGACTTACTGCTTTACATCATCTTAGCCATGTAATAAGTATAAAAAAAACAAAATAAGTTCTTCTCTGCTTAACATAAACATGTATTTTAATTAAAATCTTTCTAGTTCTTATTTAAAAACTACATTATTCACTTCATTTATATTATTATCACTTCGATGTTAACTAAAAATATTTCAAAGTTTTTTAAATAATTCGGGTTTTTCTTTATTATTATTATTAATTTATCATTTACATCGACAATCCATCACGAGAAAACACACAACCCGCACCCTTACAGATACGAAACTGGCCTCTCTCTGTAAAATGTGTTGTAGGATAATCCTTTTTGTATCCCGGGGCGGATTAAGCCTAATTCCAGGTGCAATAATATATTTCAAACTGAACGCTTTTTCTGTAAAATTGGTGCAATAACTAAGTTAGGGCCTAAATTTAGGCCTAAATTTAGGATAAGCTTTTTTGTAGACGGTCTAATTTAATCCTAATACCAAGTCAAAAGGTAATTCCAGTATTGACAAGAATCATTGTTATTATTTATTTTTATAATATATATATAATCGAGACATGCTGGATCGGTAAGATCCTTTAAGCATGTAAGAAGGAAATGTTTTCCTTACTTTGTGATTGGTCGGAGTAGTTTTCCCCTAAGTTCATAAGCTAACCACCAGGGCTCAGCATGAGCCCACCGCGCAAAGGCAGCCAACCCCGCACCCGCTGGTGCGTCCCGCCGCATCCCCGTCCGCCGCGTGCGCCCGCAGGCGCCAATATTTTCGCGTCCCCCGCCCACCGCGGCGCCCGCAGGCGCAATATTTTCCGCGTTCCCGCTCCGCCGCGTGCCCCCGCAGGCGCAATATTCCCGCGTACTCGCCAGCCCTTAGTGTCATTTACTTCATGCCTATTGTTATTATTATTTTAAAATAAATTCCAACTGAAACATGATGGATCGGTAAGATCCTTTAAGCAGGTAAAAAGGAAATGTTGTTTACCTTTCTTGTGAGTGGACGGAGTAATCCTTATCTCTATATGACCTCGTATGGGATTTGTTCGAGAATTATTTTATCGCTTTGTTTGGTTTTTTACGTATGTAAAAATCATGTTTTTTTCACCATCCTGAACCTAGGTTCGTTATTTAAAACTCTAAACATACATGTAAATATTTTATTTAGAAAGTAAAAATAAGGGATAATAAAAACCTTACTATATAATTAGAAATTTAATAATCATTATCTATATATATATAATATATATTATTATATATCTTATAATATATATATTATATATTTATTATATATATTATATATATATATTATATAGTATATATATATATATTATATATATACTATATTATTAATTATATATATATATATATATATATATATATTATATATATATATATATATATATAATATATATAATATATATATATAAGGCTAAAATTAAATATATACAAGAGTGTTAAATATATTTACAATGGTTTATATATAAGGTTCACATTAAATATAATACAGGAATATTATTATATATAACACTTCCACATACATTTTACACATAATGTTTATGATTATTTTATATTAAAATTCTCTAAATCTTTGCAAATATGCCAATCATTTATATCATTGTCGATGATATAGTTTCGTAACTCGGTAACACCTTCAGTTAACACATACGTAAAAAGTTCCCGTTCAGATATCATAGTATATTTACATTCGGGGTCACGTGCATAAATACTTTCCTGCCATTGTTTTCTAAGTAGATAAATGAATTTCTGTACGTCTATAGAACTTAGGAAGCGATCGATGATGCGCGTAGGATCATCGATCAGGGTTTTCTTAAATGCGTAGTATTCTTGGTATAACATGTAATGAATTACGGTTACGTAATTAGATAACACATATGTCTTCTTCAGCTGTATTAACATGCGCTTACGTACCTCTAACATATATTTCAGCTGCGTTAGGCCTGAAATGTAGAATCCAAATGATGTAGGTTCAAATACTGCTGTTTCATTATTTCTCTCCCATAATCTAACTTCCAAACTGATTATGTTTTGATGTTTATAAAATGCTAGAGTAAGTTGCTTATCGCTGGTTTCTTCGCACAGGCTAATAACTGTTTCGGCCAGTTTAAAGCTGAGCTTGGTTTAAAGTATTCTGTAAGCCACTCTTCAGTGTGATTACATATACAAAGTAATTCATCTGGACTCACGAAAATACGCTTGGTATTATAACAGGGTGATTGGGTAGCACACTTGAAAAATTCAAATCCATCGGGTTTTCTTTTATATAAGAATGAAACCCTACTTCCTGGATGCTTAGATTTCCCACTGGATATGTCTTGTATTGAGGTATAGCATGTTAAGTGGTTCATGATAACACTTAGTAAAAATAAGAAACACTTTTTTACAAACCAGAGAACTTGTTGCACCGCTCAAGCCAAAACGGTATGATTTTGAAACATGGCGTTTGGAATCTAAAACACGAATCCTCAAATATAATTTTCATATAAACGAGCCCCAGGTTCAGGATATGAAAAAACATGTTTTTTACATACGTAACACCAAAAAGCGATAAAGATAGATTTCTCGACAATCACATTTTTTTACGAGGTCATATAGGAGTATAGGATTACTCCGTCACTCACAAGAAAGGTAAACATTTCCTTTCTTAACCTGCTTAAAGGATCTTACCGATCCATCATGTTTCAGTTTGAAATATATTTATAAAAATAATAATAACAATAGGCATGAAAGTAAATAACACTAACGGCTGGCGAGTACGCGGGAATTAATTGCGCCTGCGGGCGCACGCCGCGGGCTCGCGCGGAATATTGCGCCTGCGGGCGCACGCGGGGACGGGGATGCGGCGGGACGCACCAGCGGGTGCGGGGTTGGCTGCCTTTGCGGGTGTGGGGCTCATGCTGAGCCCTGGTGGTTAGCTTATGAACTGGGGAAAACTACTCCGACCAATCACAAAGTAAGGAAACATTTCCTTCTTCAAAATGCTTAAAGGATCTTACCGATCCAGCATTTTTCAGTTTGAAATATATTTATAAAATAATAATAACATTGATTCTCGATTCTTGTCTATACTGGAATTACCTTTCTGGTATTAGGATTAAATTAGCCCGTCTACAAAAAGGCTTATCCTAAATTTAGGCCTAAATTTAGGCCCAACGTAGTTATTGCACCACATTTTACAGAAAAAGGTCAGTTTGAAATATATTTTGACCTGGATTAGGCTTAATTCGCATGCGGGATACAAAGGATTATCCTAACAACACTTTTACAGAGAGAGTCAGTTCGTATCTGTAAGGAGTGCGGGTTGTTGTGTTTTCTCGTGATGGATTGTATATGTAATCAATAAATAATAAAGATGAAGTCATAAAGCCAACCTCTCCATTGGGAACTTTGAAAATATATTTTAAATTAAAATACCGAGTGAAATAATATAAATGTAAGTGAATAATTGTTATTTTTAAATAAGAACTTAGAAAGATTTTAATAAAATACATGTTATGTTAGCAGAGAAGAACTTATTTTGTTCTTTTTATACTTATTACATGGCTAAAGATGATGTAAAGCAGTAAGTCAATAGAACAAAACGTGGCATAGCTTGGTGTAGAGGGGTGCTAGGGGCTGACCTTACTGATTTACTGATTTATTGCTTTAAGGTACGTAAAATATATGTTTTTAATAAAATTTCATAAAATTTTAGTAAAAGTTATTTTAAAACTTGATAGTTATAAAATGTTAACAAAAAATATACATTTTAATAATAAATTCCTTTGTTCAAAGGTGATGTTGATTTATTATAGAAAGTTTTAAGAACTTTGTTAATGAATTTTAGTTAATAATTTTGAATGAGTAATATAAATGTACGTGTTTAATTAAAACATAAAATGTTTTAATAAATTATACGTTATATGTGTAAGTGAGTGTGCGTGTATGTGGGCGTGTGTGTGTGTGTGTGTGTGTGTGTGTGTGTGTGTGTGTGTGTGTGTGTGTGTGTGTGTGTGTGTAAGTAAATCTGTGTGTGTAAGTAAATCTGGGTGTGTGAGTGTAGGTAAATCTGCGTGTGTAAGTAAATCTGTGTGAGAGTGTAAGTAAATCTGTGTGTGACTGTGTGTGAGTGTAAATGTAAGTGTCTATGGGTAATGTAAGTGTCATAGTGAATGTGTGTGTGTGGCCGCATGTGTATAAGTGTAAATGTAAGTGTCTATGGGTAAATGTAAGTGACATAGTGAATGTGTGTGTTATAAGTGTCATAGTGAATGTGTGTATAAGTGTCATAGTGAATGTGTGTTCTAAATAATAATAACAATAGGCATGAAGTAAATAACACTAAGTATAATAATAAAAAAAAATAAAAAAAAATAATAGAAATAATAAAAATAATAATAAAAAATAAATAAATAATAAAATAAATAAAAAGTATTAAAACAAAATAAAAAACATAATGTTAATAAATATATGAGTTAAAACAGTAAAACATATAAGTTAAAGCAGTAAAACATGAGTTAAAGCAGTAAAACAGTAAAACAAAAGCATACTAATCCCCCCTAGGTGTTAGGTAACACCTCTATTGATTTACTGATTTACTGCTTTAAGGTATGTAATGTATATGAGTTAAAGCGGTAAAGCAGAAAGTTAAAGCAGTAAAGCAGAAAGTTAAAGCAGTAAAGCAGTAAAACAAAAGCATACTATTCCCTTAGGTGTTAGGTAACACCTCTATTGATTTACTGATTTACTGCTTTAAGGTATGTAATGTTAATAAATATGTGAGTTAAAGCAGTAAAACATATAAGTTAAAGCAGTAAAACATGAGTTAAAGCAGTAAAACATGAGTTAAAACAGTAAAACAGTAAAACAAAAGCATACTAATCCCCCCTAGGTGTTAGGTAACACCTCTATTGATTTACTGATTTACTGCTTTAAGGTCTGTAAAGTATATGTTTTTAATAAAATTCTTCGTACATTGTAGTAAAAAATTCTTACATGCTAATTTTTTAAAAATTTATAAATAAAAAGTATTAAGTAAAATATAAAAGATGTCTGTAATGAGTTAACAGTTTTAGGTTCGTGAAAATGTTTTTAAAAAAAAGAAAAACTTCCTAAAATTAGGATGGGCTAAAATTGACCCATGGAAGACCAAAGGGTTGGTCGTGTGTTTATACGTGTGTATAAGTGTAAATGTAAGTGTAAGTGTCTATGGTGAGTGTAAGTGTCATAGTGAATGTGTGTATAAGTGTAAGTGGGTGTGTGTATGTGTGTGTGTGTGTGTGTGTTACCTACCAAAGGCTAGGCATCAGTTACCTGGCTGAGCTCAAGGTGGGGTGGAGGCTAGGTGCAGGTGTAGGATATGGTGTAGACTAGGTAAAATTATACGCTAAATTTCAATAGTTTAGGTTTCCACTAGGTTAGGTTAGGTTTAGGTTCAGGTTAGGTTAGTTAGGTAGGTAGTAGGTAGGAATAGGTAGGTAGGTCAAGGCTGAAATACATGGTCAAACCAAGGTTAATATATATATATATTATATATATATAGTATATATATATATATATATATATATTATATTATATATAATATATATATAATATTATATATAGTATATATATATATATATATATATATAATAAATATAAATTTATACAATAAAAATATAAAAAAAAATAAAAAAATTGCTCTCTCTCTCTCTCTCTCTCTCTCTCTCTCTCTCTCTCTCTCTCCTTCTCTCTCCTCTCTTCTTCTCTCTCTCTCTCTCTCTCTCTCTCCTCTCTCTCTCTCGCTCGCTCGCTTTGTAGATGCGCATGCGCATGTTTGGATCGTAAAAAGCCACGTGTTAGTTCGCTGGACGAAACCTAATACCAAAAATAAAAATAAAAATAATTACGTTACGCAAATAATTAAAATAATTAAAAATAATAAAAATAATTAAAATAATTCAAATAAAAATGAATAAAATAATTCAAATAAAATGAATAAAATTTTCGAAGTCAAAGAGAATAAACAATAATAGCACGGTCTTCCACGTGCTTTTTACGGTTCGAATTCAAAGATTTCGTTTCACGTGGCGATTCTCAATACGAGAGACCTTATAACAGAAAATAAAATAAAAATAATAAAAATACGTAAATAATAAAAGTAATTCAAATAAAAATAATTAAAATAATTAAAATTCAAATAAAAATGATTCAAATAAAAAATTTTCAGTGTCTCAAATACGTCTAAAAGTGTAACTACTTCGAAATGTGCCGCAAACCTATCTCTCCTCTCCTCTCCTCTCTCTCCCTCTCTGCTCTCTCTCTCTCTCATCTTCTCCATAATAATATATATATATATTATTATATATTATATATTATTAGTATATATAATATATATATAGTATATATATTCTCTCTCTCTCTCTCTCTACTCTTATATATATATATATATATATACTGACCACGTGATTCTAGTTGGATCGGCCACGTGGTACTCTCTCTCTCTCTCTCTCTCTCTCTCTCTCTCTCTCTCATATATATATATATATATATATATATATATATATACTATTATTATTATATATATATATTATATATCATATATCTAATATATATATATAATATATATATATATATATATATATATATATAATAGCGACTAAGTCAAATTGTATGATTTGCATGAGCATGTTTGGTTAGTGGGTTGACTGGGAGAGTAAAAAGCCACATGGTGCTTCTCGAGATTATTATTATTATTATTATTATTATTATTATTATTATTATTATTATTATTATTATTATTATTATTATTATTATTATTATTATTATTATTATTATTATTATTATTATAATAATTATTGGGAAGCCGCGGACTTGCTTTTATAAACTTGAAAATTAAATTATGTATTCTCTCAATTCGTACGGTGGACGGGTGGTTAAAAGGTCAGGGGTTTGCCTCGGTGGTGAGAGGTCGAGTTCTATTTTGATTTATGACCGATGGGGAACTCGAACATATAAAGACGTTAAGGCTTGAGGTGGTAAGGAAGTTTAAGCACAGATGGAAGGGATGGTGAAAATTCATGAGTAGCGAACACGTGGGTGCGGGTGTGTGTGTGTGTGTGTGTGCGAAAACGCGACGGGCGGGAAAACGCGGCGGGCTGGCGGGCGGGTTGGCGGGTCACACCTGCGGGGGCCCAGGATCAAGGTTAAGAACATCAACAAAAGGGGCTAAGCCCCTAAGACAGATTCAAAATTACCAGTGGTCAAAATTGACCGCATGGCCGAAAAATTAGGGGGCGTAAAATACAACGGTTGCTTACGCAACCGTTTAGCGCGCCCTTTCTTCGAAAGGGCCCTTCGAAGAAGGGTTGCAAAAAATTAGGGTTGCCAAAAATACCGTGGGCCAAAAATGACCCATGGAAGATCAAAGGGGTGGTCGAAAAAAGGTCAAGGTCAGGTAAAAGAGGATAGGTGGGGGTCAGGTCGTCAATGTCAAGGCCAAAAAGGTCAAGGTCAGTCAAAGTTCCAGGTATGTGGTCCAAGGTGCGAAAAGGTCAAGGTCAAGTCAAGGTCAGGTTATGTGGTCCAAGGTTCAGGCCAAAAAGGTCAAGGTCAGTCAAGGACAGGTAGGTGGTCAAGGTCAAAAGAGTCCGAAAGGTAGCCCTACTAACTTATAATATAATATATATATATAATATATATATATATATATATATATATATATATATATACTATATATATATATATATTATAATATATATATAATATTATATATATATATATTATATATAATATATATATATTATATATAGTATATAATATATATATATATATATATATATATATAAATATATATATATATATATATATATATAATATATAATATATATATATATATATATATATAATAATATATATAATATATATATATATATATATATATATATATATATATATATATATATATATATATATATAATATATATATATTATTATATAGTATATATATATTATATATATCCCTCTTTATGTGAGTTATTCTCTATTAACTCTAGTTTCGTCCCACTCAGACGTTAATGAGTACATTGGCAGCGTGCTTTGCTACTAATGGGAAAACTTTCCGTCATCCGCGATAGTCCTGGCCAGCCAGCGGTTTGGTCCGTTATGCCCGTGTCACAAAAAGATCTTTCTCGAAGGGTCCAACCGACAGGACATATAAGTTCTTCCTTAGAAATTGATAGTTTTTTTTTATATCCTTTGTTCATACTAAATTCAATATTTAGGTCTGTAAAATAACCTTTTATCCAAGGGAAATATGAATACGTTCCAAACATGGTTGAACGCTTTCTCAAATTTTTGGCCTACCAGAATAGGCCAAATTTTCTAGCTCAAACAACAATTATTGTAATGAATTATCAACGAGATTTGTTCAAATTTCAAATCCTTTGAATAGAATGTATTTTTGTTTGTATGAAATAAGGCTTATGATAAACTTTTATTTTAGGTTTATGCTTTAATTTTATCGATCATGACCAATGCGTTATTTTAAAGCGTTAAATAACACGATATTTCATCATTACTTTATTTTTAACACATTCCATATTCTCATCATTTGTATGTGTGCATGTGTACATGTTTGTTCATGTGAGTATGTGTTTGTGCATATAGCATTTAAAAAAAAAATCTTAACACTTAAATCTCATGTAATATGTTATGTGTTATTGACATATTAATAAAGATAAATTTTTTTTTTTTAAAAACATAAAATAATTTAAGAGTGTGTGTGTGTGTGTGTGTGTTTGTGTGTGTATGTGTGTGTGTGTGTGTGTGTGTGTGTGTGTGTGTGTGTGCACGCGCTAGTCGAGCTTGTCAATGTTTGATAAAAGTATCTTAATTGAAGAGTAATATTTCCATCAGAAAATAAACTTAACTTTAATTTCATGTGTTAATATTTTTGCCCATTTAAGGAATCGATTAAAAACGAACCCGGAATTCTAAATAATAATTAATTGAACAACAATTAAATGACTTTAGTGACTAGTGAAATCATTTTTAAATTGCAAAAATGTAGAAAAAATTTCAGACGTGTATTAAAAGTAGACTCTTCTCATAATATATATATATATATATATATATATATATTATATGATTATATATATATATAATATTATATATATGATATATTATATATATATAATATATATATATATATATATATATATATATATATATATATATATATATATATATATATAAATATTACATATATATATATATATATATTATAATATATATAT